>CM040239.1:149667137-149719747 GCA_022545495.1 Chrysanthemum lavandulifolium | reverse complement strand
GAAGCACTTTGTCAATAACCTCATATCACCAGAAGATGTCAACTAACGGCTCTTTTGAAAAACTCCATGTAAAGATTACCCGATAAGAAGAAGCTCGGTTCTTACATGAGTTTAGAGCCGTATGACCATTTAAATTCTCAAATAATAATCAACCATGCAAGAATTTCACACTTCTTCTCCCCTCAAGAATTGCATACGGAGTTGCCATTCTTGATTAAATAAGTGAAAATCATCCGAATGTTCTATTCACACTTCTCTCCCTTAAAATAAGCACATGATGTCGCCATCTTCATTATAATCGAGCAAGTGGAATGAGAAAAACAATCGTTGGTAGCCCGGTTCACTTGATGGTCAAGCGCATGGAAAAGTATGAAGCATGTTGATGAGAATGGTCATAATAGAGAAGATTTCTTCTTTTTGAAGATAAAGCGACCGACACGTACACTTTTCTTTTCTTTAGAGTACGAGGCATGAACTGTTGTGTTCATACGTCATCTCTCTCTTCGACTCTCTTAGTAAAACATGTAAATATCACCATTATCATTCAAGAGGCTCTTTGTAGTGACAAATGATGGAGATAACCCAATATGATGAATTTGAGCACAAGTAAACTAACCCAACTCATGACTTATACTTGCACATATGTAACAAAGATCGTGCCGATTTCCATTAGCCTCTCTAAGTACTCTCTAAGTACTCTATACTCTTCATCCAACCAACCATCAAGTAATAGACGATTTTACCTCTTGAAAATCCACAATTGAATGTGACCTCGAGCACTACAACGTAACTCCTTAAAGTGATAGTTATCTTGTGCGATAAGAGCCCACCTCCCAAGTGGTAAAAGAAAAGGTAAAAGTCACCCAACAATAACTAGATTTGCAAGTCTTAGCTTTTGATAATAAGCATCGAACAAGGATCATGAAGAATCTTCATCCAACCATCCACGATACCTTCAGATACTAAAATACACTCGCCGTGATATTTCACTTCAACCTCAAATAACACATCAATTAACGCCCGTTGTCACATCTTCTAAACTGCTCAACTCTAGCCTTCTTTGACATTTAAATGAACTTTGATAATGGTTTCATCCCGACCATGGTTAAAAGCACATAACCCCGTAAAACTTTGAAGTAACCAAACCGCCATGACGAATATCCAAACACACATCCAATTCATGAAGTACACCCTTTATCCCTTCTTGAAGTAGAAACCGTAGCACCAAAGATCGATAAGATCCATAATTACACTTTCTTCTCCAAGATGGTTCCATCATTACGGATTTTACAACTCTATGATTTAAACCGAGAAATATTCCTTTCGCAGATTTTACAAAACCAAGAATAAACCATAAGATAGATCCGAAATGCACTTTACTAATACCAGATGTTTCCATTGTCACGGTATTTACAAGTCTATGATTTAAACCGAGAAATAGGTTCTTTCGGGATTTTACAAAATCACGACAAAACCGTAAACAATATCGCTTGAATGTTTTATGACAACTTTGGTTTCTGAATATCTGCTTTTAAGGGAACATGCGGGTTCATCAATGGTTCTTTTATCCAACATCAACAACATCATCAACCATCCAAGAAACACTTTGGTACACACATCATTCACTAATTTTTTGTCGGCAATTGCAAAGACTATACGAAGAAGTAAACCCGATATATCAAACTCGAACATGACGTAAAATTCCCATTTGTTACTTAACCTTGTACAAACTTGTGAAAGAAACGGTGTACCCAATGTACAAAACCTCTTGATGCCTCAACCGAGTGAGACACATAAGTGATAGTTACGTTGTGGGTTAAACGAGAAAGAAATCACAACCGTAATTAAATAGCCAAGTCTTTATCACCCTCAATAAATGCCCAAACAAGTCATCTTCGCGGAAGGGTAGAAAGAAGACGAAATAAGTAATCGCGCCCGGAAGATCTCACTTCAAATCCTAATAAGAAATATCAAATACAAACAACCCCGCAGTCAACTTCGTTCAATCATCAATTCAAGCCGTGATGTAATCCCCGTGAAAATATATATAAACCAAAGCATCAAACCACATAATAACATCAATTCTCATCAAATATCATAGTCACATCACATCGTCAGATCACATCGTTAAAACTCATATCATTATCAACATAACACTCTCCCATTAAATTATCATGAATCATAAATTCAAATTCACTAGCATGAAGCAATATCCAACGAGGGTCCGGACCAAAAATATTCAATATCACATATCACCACATGAAAGCGACTTCGATTCAATTTAATACTAAACGACCGGTCCATAAAAAGAATATCAAGCCCATCATCTAACTTCCAATTTACATGAGTCCATTCCATTCATTTAAACTCAAATCCACGAGGCCTATGTTTTTCGTGGTTATACAATCCGCTTTGTCCAAATCATAACATCTTAACGAATCACACGCCCATATCTTGAGAATGACACAAAATCCTTGTATACTTTACCAAGCCCACACCATCACTTAAAACTCGCCCGCTTAGAATAGATAGCACCCGATCCGATTAATCACATATTGATATAAATCTCTACCCTAATTTCACACTTCATTTGCAAACCCTAAATCACACATTACTGAGATATGTCACTTCCATCATATTCTCGCCTTACACTCTCCACTACCAAAAGTTAACTCATCCAATCTTAATCTATTCACACATGAATCGCTTATCACAAACCTTATACCTAACACATCTCCATCTAATTTCATAGCATCAAATCAAACCACTTTATCTTTTCACAAATCCTAAGTGTATGCCTTTCATCTACAAGTCTCATCATCTCATGTACTTCATAAGCCATAGGATGGCTTCAAGATTATGATTCTTTGACCTCGCCATGTGGATGGCTTGAGGTTCATCGATTTAGGCTTCAATATCTAATGACAAGGTCACGGTAGGTGTAATCTTTCGGTCCTTCTTGTTTTTGAGTATACACGAGCCAGACAAATGATTTAACATGATTGTTAATCTCATTTGTTTAATTCGTACAATTGATGTTTGTGATTATGTTTATCAACCGAATCAAGTAAATCAATTAGCAGATTTGTTATTTGATTTGACTTATACATTCGGACACATCAAGAAGGATGAATGCCTAATAGATCTGTGATGTATTCGAAAATTTGTGTGTAGATCATATAATATCTATGAGTTTGATAAACCATACACGAATTCGAAACTGAGATCGGATATTTGACTTTAATTTTATTTCGATAATCTTAATCCCATATGGTTTAAGAGATGAAACTGAGATGAATATCAAAAAGATTAGTTACTCTTTGTGATTCGATATAGATGAAGGCGCCGAGACAAAATATATGATATGAGTTTGAAACCGTAGAGATTTGAAATAGAATGAGTTAAGTCATGATGTTGATATTTGGTCTTGTGGTCGCGTAATGGTCTTGAGGTCGCTTCTCATGGACCATGATGGTGGAACTGAGGTTTATGAGACTGTTTTGGTATGATATTCTAAGGTTTGTGGTCGAGGTCTTGTTGTGGTTTATAAATTGTTGTTGAGGTCTTGGTCAATATCTTCTTCTACCTTTCTTTCTGTCAAGTCGCCACCAAGTCGCCACGCCAACTCGCCACGGCCAAGTCGCTAGGCTAACTCGCCACGGCCAAGTCGCTAGGCTAACTCGCCACGGCCAAGTCGCTAGGCTAACTCGCCACGCCAAGTCGCTAGGCTAACTCGCCACGTGACCAAGTCGCTAGGTTAATCGTGGCGACTTGTAAATACAAGTCGCTATAAGAGGTGCAATGCATCCGTCGGCTTTGTGTCAAATCGCAAGCAAGATTTTTATGTTTTCCGATGAGTTTTCCTGCCACTTTTCCGCTCATATTCATACTAACCCTTAAATAGCGCTTTTGACCCAATGACTCATAGACCACTAAAGTCGATGGATTGACCATATATTCATCTTTTGGACAAGGCGATATAAGCGTAACTTGGACACAAAAAGCAGATTGGACACATGTATGAACCAAGCTAGACCATAGACTAAAAGAAGAATACCAATACATAATAAACTGCTTACCCAAAACGATTCACCACAAAACCAATCACAACCAGCCAAATAAGAAAATAAGTATCAAAACATGTTTGAAACCGGTTTTAAAAAGTAATCCAACCACAAAAATTCACGAACCGCTTAAAACTATGTATCAATACCACAAGAATCAACACAACACAATAACCTGGGCTCTGGTACCAATTGTAGGATCGTTATTTTTATTGTGTTAGATGATTCGGGTGGTCTTGGGAGATCAAAATACATGTTTTCCATTTTAGAGAGAGAAAGTAGAGAGAGAGAGGTGTTCTTGCTAGAGGTTTACACAAATGTTGAATATTAGATTATGAGAGCACCACCCTTCCATCCATGGAAGGGGTATTTGTACTTACAAACATAACGACCTCCTATCGGCCCGTGGATCGTGGATACAGCTGGTAAAGACCCGTCCTTCCTCCACGGTGAAACACTACGCTAAACTAAACTAATGACTAACTAATAAACCGATAAATAACGAAACAACGACAAATAGCGACACGCCTACGAGCTAACTTATGCTAGATCATAATTGGCGACCGACTCTTTAACATGGAATTTTCTAATTCCTAACATTTTTTTTTTTACACTCTATTTTTTTTTTTTCTTTTCTTTTTCTATTTTTTTTTTTTTTTTTTTTTTTTTTTTTTTTTTTCATACACTTTACTCTACCATCCTCTACGGTAACATCAAATGATAGTGGATTTATAGGCACATCCCTACACTCGAAGTTTTTATTACTCTAACACTAATTTGACCCGAATTGAAAAGATCAAAACACTTGGGTTACATTATTATGCAAACAAAGGAATTTGAATTTAACATTCCTTCCGTCATTTCATAAACTTTAACTTTTCCCATGAATCCCAATCGTCCCAAAATCAGATACAAAGGATATGACTCGACTTAGCAACTCATGCAAGCAACCGATAATTGAACCAAGGGTTTAGGTGATAATAATAATTTGCACTAAAAGTGAGTGCATAAGGGGTAGGCTAAGGCGATTTGGGTGTATATTCAAAGGGGGTGTAAACAATCATCTTCATTGATATTCCGAAAAATGAAACATCACGAGAACCGCGAAAAGGATAGGCTCGAGGGGTTAACTAGGGTATCGTGTACTAAAGATGAGTACAACAAAGGGTGTGGGGAATTACTCAACCGATGTGGAAGAAGTAATTATATTACGGGTATGAAATAAGGGTTTATCCTAATGCCTCTTATCATTTAGTTATTCCTAACTACACAAGTGGTAGGCTCACTTGCGATCTCTAATGCATCACAAAACAAGTTCTAGAATCTAATATACTCTGGGTTCACACTCTAAGCATTAAAGATGAATGCTTTAATTCCTACTAATCTAAGGGCGATCCTCACATTTGGGTGGAATTTGGGTGGTAAAGGGTTTTGTGCTAGTCAAGCAACTTCCTATCCGTGAGACGCTTTGTTAAGACTAATGGCCCACTCCAATATGTCATGAAAAAATTTAAATTTGGTGCCAAAATTACCCTAACCGACATTTTCTCATGGTTTATTACACAAATGCACTTGGACAAAGCAAATAATCAAGGATAAACATAGTTTCAAAGTTCCGTTTTATTTTCCTCCTACACTTAAACCGAACATTGTCCCCAATGTTCCCGAAATATCAAAGTTATGATAATGGAAGGTAATTAAAAACGAAAGAAACTAATACTCCCGATTAGCTCGGTAGATCCGTGTAAAGTGGTGGTTAAATCCTTTCCAAGAAGAATTATTGCGTGAAAAGCTCCTTCCAATCTTATGTAACTTCTTCTTGACAAACTAAACACGCACACTTGAAGAAAACAAACGAAACCCTCGCGTAAAATCGTGGTAATAATATATATAAGACTCGATTTAAACTAGGATATAATGCTTGTGGAATGGATGTTTACTGCATTTCTAAGAAAATTAAGACCGAAAATTCCAAAATTTATAAGTAGCTGGAAACGAGAAAAAGTAATCTGATGTTTTACTCCTTCCCGACGCCGTCAGTTGCAATCTCGACGCCGTCGGTTATCCTGACAAAACTCGGTCCGCGATTTTCTCAAAAAAATTCGGAAAATTTATATCTTTAGAATCGAAAATTTACGCAAAACATCCATTATGACTCGATACAAGCATTTGACTCGAACAAACAAACATATATATCTTTTAGTTAATTGTTATTCTCATGTTTACGCTTTCTTTTGAAAACGTGTGTAATCCTCCCTACACTTAAAACTTATGTAAAATACCTTTATATGCAATTAAGACGAGGTTAAAACAAAATAAAGCATTTTTACAAATTTAAACATGAGGATAAACAATTAATAAAAGACATATGACACTAACAAGCAAACAATTAAGCATGGGTTGCCTCCCACGAAGCGCTTTTTCTTTATTTAAGAGTCTTGTAGCTAGACTCGTAGTCGCACTCCCACGCTTTCTTAATCTTAGAGGCCCGCTCGATCTCCTTAACTCTTCTCTCATCACGAATATATTCAGGGCCCCGCTCAAGACAAGCAGTAGTAGACTTTGTTTTCCAATCTACTTGAATGCCGGAATGTTATCTACATCTAAATCATCCATGCCCTCATAATTTTGTTTTTATGGGGCATTATAAATTTAACATTCTCGCTCTTCATTCGAGAACTCGATTATCCCTTTCTCTTTATCATAAACCATCTTAGACTCTTCTATAAATGGTTTCCCAAGTATCACGCTCCTAAAACCCATCAATGATTCCTTGACATTTTCCAATCATGAAATCACACCTATATGTGAAGTTACCTATGAACACGCAATCCCTTAACCCTCCCCACATAGTTACTTGCTTTCCTAGGGCTTAAAGGGTCCTCATAGGCTCTAGCTTTTTTGCTCATGATCCAATTGTAATAGAGCCTAGACATTATATTCATGGGTGCCTTATAGTCAATGTAGGTGTGATCCACAGATAAGTATCCAATCATACACGGTATTTTGATGTTTTTAGGTTTCCTCCTTATGCGAGGCTCGAAGGTGGTCTTGGAAAATTAACCACGTTATGGTGATAAGCGGTTTCTTTCCTTTAGGTATGAATCAAAGTACTCCCTAAGTTCTTCCTCCTCCTTACTACCCTCCATAATTTCTAACACCTTATAATCTCCTTCTTCTAGATCATCATCCGAATCACTTGTAGTCTAATCGCTATCTAAAGGTTGATCGATTCCTTAAGGGCTTCCTCAGTGTATTCTCAATTATCATATTTAATTTCCTAAGCTCCAATTTCACTCATGATACGGGCTCAAAGTTGGTTAGCGAGGTCGGGTCAAGCAAAGGTATTTGTTTGGTGGTGAAGCGTTGTTTGGTTGTTGGTTATCAAGTGGTGGTTGGTTACCATCCTCCATGATGAAAAGTGACGGGTGTTCTGAGCGAAGGTCACGAAGAAGGGGGATAGACTAAGAGAAAGCTAAAAATGAGAAAAAATTTATTTGATAGGAATCAAGCAAAGAACCTAAACGAGGTGGACTACTAACTAGCTATTCTATTCCCAATGCGCCTAAAACTTGATTACGCCACACGCTGTTTGGGGTCAAGGAAACTTCCTTTCTTCGAGCAAGTTTTATAACACCCCAGGCGGTGAACCTAATCGCTGTAGTGTAGTAATTAGGGTGTCACTGTATTGATATCGTTCTCTGGGGAATAGGAATGCTAATAAGGAGTTACTATGCTAAGGTTGAGGTTGAAGAAGATTATTTTTGTATTTTTATATTTTATGAAATTGAAAGGTACTAATCTCGGTATTGGATTTGGGGGTTTGGTATTTCACCGATTACTCTACTATTATCTAATTATCTAAACTAAGGTTGTGGGAGTCTATGTCTAATTAATGTGCCTCGTATGATAGTTTAAAGATGTGTTTACTTAGGTTTTACTACCCTTAATTATCTCCTATTGATGGTTGAGTTGTCACGCCCTTATTCTTAGTTGTGTTGTGTGTCTAAAGTTGTAGGCATCGCTTCTCCCTAACTCTTCGAACTTACCAAAGGGTCTCGCCTACAAAACCCACTAGGGATGATAAACTCTACTCTAAGGCACTCTTTGGATGGTTTAGCCTACAACTACTCGTGTAATCATATTCTAAGGTTCACAAAGATGAATCAAGCATTAAGTACACAACGAATGACCTATCGCATTACTAGATCATTAATCAACTAAGATAAGAAACAACCAATCAATATTCAATAATTAAGTTTCATATTCCTAAGCAAACACACAAGTAAATTAGCTTGATATGGAGAACATGCAAGCATACACACAAATAATCAAAGACATAATTGAATTGATGAAGTAAAGACTTATCTTGATGTAAAATAGGTTTAGAACCCTAAAATCTTGTACAAAGATACCCTTGGTTCGGTTTAGGTTTTACTCCGAAAGACTCTCTAAAACTAAAAAATCGAATTCTATATATAAGATTACATATCGACGGTGTCACCTTATGTTTCGTGGCGCCGTGTCGCATAGCGCATTGGGGTTTCGTCTTGGCCACGTTAACCTTGCGACGGCGTCACCTTATGCCCGTGGCGCCGCCCTCTTGACCGACGCCGTCACGGTCACATCTAGGCCGTCTCGAGTTGCGACGGTCTACTCTTTAAAGCCCGCCTTGCCTCTTGAAAATACGAGTTTTGTCTTCAACCCGTCAAGAAAATCCTACGACGGCGTCATAGCTAAGTAGTGACGCCGCCGCCTTCTATTCAGACTTTGAGTGTCTCGATTCGACTTTGGCCATTTTCTTCAGATATTCGCGCCTTTCATCCAAATAAGTGCCATTCTAGCATTTTGCCTTCAAGAGACCTAAAAGTGAAAAGGAACGATATTAAGCAATAACGGATACAAAAGTGATCAAATAAGGGCTAAACGACCCTCAAAATATTACCTTTAAAACCTTATCACAATCCTGGTTCAGGGAATGGATTGACGGATACCTTTGAAAAACCGGTCGTTGTGCTCAAAATTCTTTTCTTTTGCACATCGACTGTGTAGTAAGTCTTCAAAATTAAAAAGGGGTATTTATGATTCAAAATTGAATTTTCTTATAAAACCTTCGTCGTATTGCAAAACTCTTTATGCAAGCAATACGCGATTGTTTTCAAATCATTCTTAATCAATCAGTAAATCTCAATTTGCTGGTTCACTCACTCCGCGTTGTCTTCTTTGAGACGTTCTGGTTTGAGAACGGCTAGAGCAGCTACTAAACCCTGTCAAAGTAATTCTTTGGAATTATACCTAATCACAGGCAGTACTTGTACTGATCAACGGGGAACCGTGGTTCTTACAACCTATTCAACGAAGGTGACCAAAGACACTTTTCGTGCACTTTATTGCTAACTGTTGTTTGCAGGGACACCCGACGGTTGCAGCTGTTCAAAATTGAAGAGTCAATCCATAGCCGCATGCTCACACAACACGTTCATTTCAAAGAAATCATGATAAGTGCACATCATCATCAAGTGACTCTGATATTTTCACTCCATGCTTCTGCTACGATGCTGCAATTACCAAGAATCAACAAAATCTTTCGCAACTCTGATGAGAAGATATCATGATCCAAAATGTGAGCATCTCGATCCAAAAGTCACAATTTTATATAATGGCGATATTACAAAGGATGAGTCAGAGATTTACTATTGCTGATGATCTCAATGCTGGCTCAAACTCATCATCACGTGGATCAATTAAAGACCTCCACTTGAATGAACAAAACATGCAGAAAATGAAGAATCAAAGTCAACGGACTACGAGCAAAGAACTTAATCAAGAATCCAAGAACACCAAAAAGTAATATCTATTTGTAATTGATGTAATTGAGGTGACCTCCCTTAGGGGGAGATTGTTAGGATTTATGAAATCCTGTAGTTAAAGAATCGGTCACCTCAAGTATATGTATTCGTTAGAAAGCTCGTAGTCGTAGTTATTTAGTGTCAGTAAGTAGTTTGTTAAGTAACACCGTGGAGGACGGACATGTCTTTACCCACTTTATGCCTGATCCATAGCCCGTAGGAGGCGTGTCTTGTAAGAACCTATAAATACCCTTTGCCTAGCAAGGCAAAGGATTGGAGCTTGATAATATACTTTTGTTTCTCTCTCTAGAAGTTCCCAACTCTCTTCACTTTCTCTCTCTAACTCAAGTCTCATTCTAATCCTTGTATGCTTGATTATGTCTTTGTGAAAACCAATATCTAACATATACGGAAGCAATGTAAACATAAACAAAAAAATTAAGGAATCATAACAAGGCTAGCACCAGAGGTGCTTAGCCAAACATATAGTAAGTTATACCAACAAACATGAATAAAACATTAATTGAATTGAACATATTGTTTGATACAAATTACTTGATGTAGAGCTAATAATGATGATGATTGCAAGTGAATTCTTCTTTCAAAGATGGTTTGGAACTACTGGAAATTGCCCTGGAGTGGTGCCCTAATCGACCGCTAGGAGAGGGGTGAAGAGAGATGCTAAAAATGCATATTTAGGGCTGTATTTATAGGCCGCGACATGGTTACGGCGTAACCTTAAGGGCAAATTACGTCGTAACTAATGATGGCGCAAAGAAATCTGGATCTCGAATAACTATTTCGTAATTAAATTCATTAGTTACGTCGTAACTAAAGTTACGCCGTAACTTAAATCTAATAACGCAGTAACTATGTTACATCGTACTTTTTCATGTCAACGTAATTTCTTGAAACTTTATTACTCTTGTGTACGCGTTTAGCCCCTCATCGCTCTTGTTACTTTTATAACAAGTCCTTATAATAAATAAACTTAGTACCAACTTGTCACTTTTAATCCCTGGACCTCGAAACTTTGCGCCCAAGTAATAAATTACGACGTAACTAACTATTCGAGTTACGCCATAATACTTCATCCGCTTATACTTATCCACTCTGTAATTAACTCTACGGCATAATTAAATTAACATGTTATACCGTAACCTTCACAAAAATAATTACAAAGTAACCATAAGAGTTGGTTACGCCGTATCCTTCAAAGCATCATATTTACGCCGTAACATTATTAACGACTTACGGCGTAATCTTCACACATAATACTCAGGCCCTTGTAATGTGAGTCACGGCGTAGTTAGAAGTGCCACTAACGTCGTAACTTGTCTTTAGAATATATTTCATGGCCTTATATCACATAATTTTCGCTTCAACACCTCATTTATCCTGAAATGCAAATATGAGTGATTATGAACGAATTAAGTACCATATTAATAAAAATGAGGCCATAAACACAGGAATTTGATATATAAAATATCAGGCTAATTTGATGTTGTCATGTATCTTGTAACGAAAGCCCTAATACTCTCATTTTCCCTTTGTTCAATATTGTGCACCGTCAAGTAAGTCCTTGTAAACTTCTTTTGTTGGCTGAAGTGTAATCTAAATTTAGCCTTGAGATCATCCAAATTCACTATGCTACCTGCTTTCTGCCCATTCCACCATATACGAGCGGAGTCTCGCAGGGTATACATGAACATGTGGTAGGCTACATGCATAACCCACTTCTGCATTCTAATAGCCCCTTCGAACAAATGTAAGAAATTATCTGGATCCCCCTTCCCATCGTACGTACCAATGTGTGCAGGATTTTCAACCCGTCAGGTAGATGATAGTCTTCTATCCATCTTACAAAGGGCGTTGTGGAACCATAGGCTCTGAATAAAGGCAATTGTAAGGTGGCATGTAAGTGGGGACATGATAACATCAAATAGTCTTGAATATTAAGTGTCAGTTTCCTCGATAATGGTCGTATTTTATATCATTTATATGGATTTACGCTTGTTTTCCTCTATATTTCACTTTCAGGTAATTTACGAGCATTGGAGATAAAGAGTCGCGGACTTAGAGAGTTTATTGGAGATATATGATAGTATGCTCACTATGAAGTAATTACGGCGTAACTCCTCTCTAACATTACACCGTAACAAAAACGTGACTCAGAAGGCCAACTCAACAGCATATTACGACGTAACTCCATCTTAGGATTACGCCGTAACTAATTAGGTCAAATGATGTTCCACGCCGCTGCATGATTTTGTAACGTATATTGAAGATACGGCGTAACTCATTCCATGTGTTACACCGTAACCATCTATATCTAGAGCATTATTACCCGAATTATCCCTTTTATTTATTTTATTTCCATTTTACTTGAGTTTTGTGTTTTAACTATTTTTGCGGAAATCGGAGAAGTTATTGCTTGTGACTGAGCAGGGGACACGATCATCCGGATTCTGGCGTAACTCATTCAATGGTTCGTCGATAACACACTTCCGATAACTATCTTCCGGGCATTACCAATTACGGCGTAATCCTATGCAATGGTTACGCCCTAGCTTCACTCGATGGCGTTTGCGGGTTTTGCCATAATTGGATTGTAACTCCTTACAGGAGTTCTGACGTAACTATCCTCTGTATTAATTCTTTCTCTTTAAACACAATAACATTGTATTAGTTTTTAAATGAACTTTGTGGGTATGTTCCTTGTAAGCCTCACGAGACTACACTCGTCGCTTGGGACACCAAGTGGTTTAAAAGGCTTGTTGCATCGCTAAATGCAACCATGATTCCTCTGAAAGTGAGTTAGGTTTCTTTTCATTTTCGATTTTCTTTTCTTCTTATTTTATAATTATGCTTGTTGGTAGTGTGATTTCGGGGAATGAAGTTTGCTCGTGGATGCTTATCGAAGGAGCAGATTCTTTTAGTGGGCCTTCTTTCTTTTTGGAGTGAATATCGGTGCTAAGCTCTAATTCTACTTTCTTCACCTTTATTTAATGTTTAGTACAAAATGGACTTTGTACATTTCAAATGGGGAGACGAGTAGAATTATCTCTTGAACTTTATTTTGCCCTCGTTTTCTAGTTTATTTTGAAAATTATGCCATTTTAAAATTTTGACATGTTTTTCTTAACCTAACTAGATTAGACCTTAGCCAAGAGCACATTATAACCCTGATACGATATTATATGGTGAGATTAACCTTATCCGTTTCAAATATTTACCCCAAATCCACCAAATTATGAGTGTCCGGGTGGCTTGTAAACTTTAGAACTTGGCCTTTGCATCATTTCGAGACCATGAGCGGTATGTTGAGTTAACTTAATGTATTTGGTTTTTGGTTTAAAAAGGCAATATTATGGGATTATCACCCAAAATCCTATCCTTGTGTTTCTATCGATTAGTCACCTCGACTTCTTGACCCCTATGTTAAACCCTTTTGTTGTACTCGCCTTTAGTGCAAGATACCCCTGAATACACTTCATTTAAGCCATTCCTTTCATTTTGTTCACCATATATTTTTGATACACCCATACACCTTAGCCTCCAGTGTAGTCTTTATTTGTGATCAGAGTCATTGTTTGCTCTAAGTTAAGGGTTCAAGTGGAAGGTTCGAAATCGCGCTTGCGTAAAGACATATTTTTTGAAGATCATTTAAGACCCCAAATTCTGTATTGTTCATCTCAAGTGGGAAATGATATGTTTAGTTGTTATGTTAAAATATATATATATATATAATATATATATATATATATATATATATATATATATATATATATATATATATATAAATAAATTAAAATAAAAAATTATAGTTATTTGTTGATTGTAAAGTGCGATGTTATAAGCACTATGTTTATGAGCTCATAATAGATTTAGTATCGAGGAGGCCACCTTCGGTCGCGATTGAAGAATGAAGTTGGCAATCATTAGCCAACAGTGAAAGAATAGGTAATGTGCCCATCATGGCGTCCTCAATGGCACATCTACTTGATATTCATGATTCGGTTTCTTAGCCTCGAAACTTGAAATTTGGATGAATGAGTGAGCGGTGATGACTTGGTTATAGATTTAGACTATTTGCTTGTTATTTTACTTTACACCATTATATCTTATGTCTTATCCTACCCGTTAGTTAGTGGAAAGCGTGTCTAGGTGATGAAGTGAGCAATCTTTGGTGTCTTGGCTATGGATTTGGTCATGTATCATTGATTTTGTCCACTTAGCGTGACATGTTAGTAATGATGATTCACCTTAACCTTTGTCGGTGTCTACCGTCTTGTCGTCGAGAATTGTTTAGTCCTTAACTCTAGTGGTGGAATTTGTGTATGTAGCCGAGCTTATGATAGAATACATGCTGCTATGATAGTTGAGTGATCACTGCGAAATTGACACTACAGAATAGTTGAGAGATTTGAGTGTTTGTTCCCATTTCGTGAGGAGTTAAGACTTTGTTTATTCTAGCATAAGGGATTTTAAACTTATATTTTCGGATAATGGGAGATATCTTTTGAAATTTATCTAATAACGTCTACTTGAGGGCAAGTAGAGTTCAAGTGGGGGATATTTGATAACATCAAATGAGTCCCAGAATAAGTGTCAATTTCCCAGATAATGCTCGTATTTTATATCATTTATATGGATTTACGCTTGTTTTCCTCTATATTTCACTTTAGGGTAATTCACAGTATTGGAGCTAAAGAGGCCTTGATTTGGAGAGTTTGTGAAGATATATGATAGTATACCCACTATGAAGTAATTCTGGTGTAACTCCTCTACATATTCGCCATATACAATCTCGTGACTCGAGAAAGCCAGCTCGATAACATATTACGGCACTAACTCCATCTTAGGATTATGCGTAACTAAAACAAGTCAAATGATGTTTCCACTCGGCTGCAAGCTCGCCATAACTCTTTCAATGTTTACGGTAATCATGATTTTGTAGCGTATATTAAAAGATCTGGTAACTCATTCCATGTGTTCTGGCGTAACCGATATATCTAGAGCATTATTACAGTTATAGGTTATGACATAACTCTCGACTTAAATTCTACATTTCACATCATTCACTCCACACAAGCGGAGAGCGTGAGTAATGGGTGAAGGCATATCTTGAGGGCATCTGAGCCATCTCGAAGGGAAAATCACTCCTAACGATAAGCATTAGCGATTTATCATTTCTTTACTTTCGATTCATTTATTTCATTATGTCAAGCGTTGAATTGATTGTTTTAGGTTAATATGATATTTAAGCACCTCGGTGCTAGCCTATTATAATTCATAATTGTTATGTTTATGTTTACATTTCTTACCGTAGAATTGTTTCTAGTGTATAAATGTATATTTTGTTGGTAGCTACCACTTGTTTCGGTGGTTTGAATAGTGTCTAGTTGCTTGGAGAATTGATAGCCCGACCCTAAGTAGGTGAGCCGACTAGGAAGGCAGGGTGTTGACCAGGCGACCCTTCTTACGCTTGTGCAGGTGACCAAATGATCACTGCCATTTGGATGAACTTAAGAAGTTAGGGATGAGTGTCTAAGATGCTTGGCCTTGACACTCATTATTATTAATCTTTCATGTAGCGGAACTTAATGACTTGTCTTAGGGACTAAAACAATTGGACTTTCAAGGGTAGTAGCTTGATCTCTGGTGAAACCTTTGCTCATAGGTTGAGACGAGCTGACCAAATGTTGTCCTGCGACTTAAACACCTTGAGAGCAATTGAAAGTAATTAGGCGTGAACATAACATGATAGAATGAGTAACTAGGTTATACGCTTTACCTCTCTTGATCACATCCTTGCCTTTATTTGCTTTCTTTTATTTCTTGCTTTAGTAGTTAATAAATTATTTCAATCTTAAAAACCATTAAAACTAGTGACATTAGACTTAATTAGAATCCTTGCATACATAGCTCTTGGGACGACCTCGGTTTCTGATTACTACACTACACTGCGATCGGATTCAGCTGCCGTTAGGGACATAAGGTGAACCATAGGTAGTATGAGACACTTATAAATATTAAAACACAGTGGGTGAAACACGCATCGAGACTGACATTGTCTGGGTTATGGTTGGAGGCACTCCGGCGAGGTTTGGTTAGCATAAGGAGGGTAAGTGATAGGCATAAAGGATGGATGGTTTCCTCTGAGGTAAGAAGGGTATACCATGGGTTGCCATGGGGCACCCATAAGGTTAAGGAAAGCTAGGGTTGCTAGTACGCCCAATAAGTGGGATAGACCCATGGGGATAAGATTGAGTCACGAAAGGAGGTACATACCATGAGGAGGAAGATTTCCTCCTCCATTAATTCAGGTGGATTCCTTCTCATGGGATGCGTGAGAAGGTATAGAGAACCCACAACTTTAGTTCCTCCCCGGTGGGGTGCCAAGAGTGATGGCAAGTTAACCTCCGTATTCTCCATTCGATGACTCCTTGGTTAGAGCCTTCCATTGTTCCTTCCCTTCTAAGTCGATTGCCTCTTGGAACATCTTCGAGAACCGCACGATCTTCCACTCGACTTTCGACTTAGGAACCCTATCCTTAGCTTGAGCGCGTTGCCCGGGAGGCGAGGGCCTAGTCTCAATCTCGATCTCTTCATCATACTCATCGCTAAAGTATTCCAACTCCTTCCGCGCATCTCTCGTTCCCGTATGCCTCCTTCGAGCCATTAATAAAGACTCGGCGCTTGAGGTTAGCCAGACGAGCCGGGGACGATAAGCGATTCGGGATTGGTGATGTCGAAGCATGGTTATTGTGGGTTATTTGGATGAGATCATGTTGGCTGAAAGTGGACGCGGTTATAGGGAAGGTTGTTAGGATCGTTGGTAGGATTGGTGTCAAGGTCGAGAAACTCGGAGGAGGTATCTTCTCTTCCTTGATTCATCTTAGTAAAGTAGTGAGTGTGATATAAGTTTGGAATAATGAGACCAATTGTAGCGGGTCCCACGGATGGCGCTTGATTGTACAATAAATCAATGCGACCAAGCTTTCGATGGTGATCGAAGGGTATGAGGTGTTATGCTTGCGCCAAACTTGTGCCAATCTGCAATAAGAAAAAAAGGCAGCCTTAGTTAAGTGATTGCGAGGGTTGGACCTACTGCGAACCACCTCCGGCGTGCGATAAGTATGTGATATGTGTTGTAAGTAATGTTGAGAATGTGAAATGCTGTGTTGAATGAACATACCATTGAAATGACAAAATCGACCTGTTATAGATAGAAAAATAAGCTTGGAGGTGTTTGTACATGTTCGAGAGATCATGGGGCATCCCATGATCTCACAGTGCTACATTGGGCTCCATCCTCGCTCTCTCCCGTCTTGGCGGGAAAGCTAAGGAGATAGTGGGAATGTGGGTAAGACCAAGTCGATATTCTCCTTTGTCTTAGTGTAGCCAAATTCGGACCCGGAGGCTGGGCCTTCGATGGCGACTTCCAGCGGTAACCATGTCAATGATGAATGGTTTCGCCATCGATGACTTAGGAAGATAGACTTGGTCTTCGTCATGAAGGTCGATTGGTAGCAGAGGTCCTTGACTGATCGGAGAGTGCGTCATCGGGAGCATGGGTATCTTCACGCACTATCAAAATCATCAAAGTCACGAGCGACATCGAATCCATATCCTCTGCCCGCGCTAGCGACTAAGTTTGTAACATGGTAAATGTGGTCATCAATTTCAAAACTAAAATCAATCATGTCCGCTTTATGGCTCGATGGGGGTGCCCGCATCATGCTCTTCAAAATTACTCATCGATTCTTGTTGTTGCGATTCTCACCGCTCAGACTCCTCCATATCAACTACCTCTTCGCCAACAAATTTATCGTTAAGTTCTAAAAAATATTATCACTTCTCTTTGAAGTTCATTTACCATGTCATTATAATCTTCTTCCTTAACAATATTATCTACAGTTGTAATGTTGGAATAAGTCATCATCCATAATTGATGATTGTTGCTCGACTTGTTCTCCGCTGCACATCCACACTTAAAGGTTGTTGAAGCGGCGGAGTGTCTATGTCATTTAAAACACAGTACCAATGGTTCATCCGGGGTTTTCTTGTTGAAACTTGAGTAGCATTCTCAAGATCGGCCACATTTCGATGAAGCTCGTCAGCATTTCATCAATAATTTTGGATTTTTGCTTTTAGCCTCGATATAAACCTCTATCTCTCTGTGCGGAGAACCAAATTCAACGGGTTCCTGCATCCAGTCATCATCGATCGAGGGTAACAACCCATCATCCGATGTCTCGCTAGTATCCTAAATAAAGACACTAAAATTTGGCGACCATTGTTGACACCTAGGTCATCTAACAATGATTCTGCGTATCAAACGTAAACATGTCATAATCAACTAAATCATACCACTCGTAAGTGGATCGAATCTGCACCTTACGGTGGTGAGGTAAATCATACCACTTTGTAACTAGAACAAGTTACGGTTTGATTACGTAGTAGAAAATAAACATCAACACACACAGACTAAAAACATAAAAATCATCTAATGTAAACTTATTCCTATTCATATTGTGCATGCGGTTAACATTATATTTAACCAAAAATCAATACAATTAACAATAACCAAAAACATACCATATAGTTCATCAAGATCGCGAGGATCGGGGAAGATCGGACTCGGTTTTCCCCAAGCGGAAGAAGCAATCATCTTGAATTTTTATTTGATCGCGATTCGTATTTGAAAAGTTAGGGAAGAAATTACAATTGAAGTTTGAACAATGGGTTTATTGGGTTTGTGTGTTAATCAATCGGTGTGTGATCCTTTGTTATCTCTTCGAGACATGAAACCACTTTGTTTGGTGGCTGTGACGGCGATGATGTACAAATTCCTCTATCAAACACCTCGGTATTTGCAATCTTGAAGAAATTAGCGACCAGAAGATGGTGTCAAAGCGGTTAATTGGAAAACCAAATTTAAACATGATTGAATACCATTGGAGTAGTTGGGATGAAGGTGGTAGCAAAATGACAAGGATGTATTGGAAGGTTTGCAACCGGTGCAAATGTGAAAATGTTAAAAATTGGAAAGTTTTCGGGTAATAGTTTTCGAGAATGGGCAATGAAGATGAAAATCAACACCGATAGTAATTGGATCCCCACAGAAGCTTGTGAAAATCACATTAGCGCATAGCATGAGATTTTATATGAAGATCGTTTAGTGATAAAAAGTGTTTATAGGTTATAAGCGAAAAATAATAAAAGTTTGAAGATTGAGATTAAACATAATGTTTTAAACCGGTTCAACCAGGTGGTTCAACGGTTGAGCGAAGGTCAGGTTGAAAAATGGGTCGCACTAAGCAAAATCATTTCGATGGGTTGAAGGTTAAAGCGGTTCAACCCATTTGGGTTTGAAGCTTCCGGGTCAACCAGGTTTCGATGGGTATTAATAGTTTCGTTTTGAAATATATTTTTCGGCATATCTTTTTTAGTTTCAACTTTTTACTTTTTGGTTTTCTATTTATAGATAGCATAGCGGTACCCGACGCATTTGGCGAGCTGCTGTGGCGATCGCCGGATAAATAGATCTCGATGGGACTAATTCCACCGGTTTGTGCTCGGTTTTAACGGGTGCTCTACGGATTCGTTTGGAATGGCTTTTATTGGTTAGCCAAGGCGGTGGCAACATAGGTTCTGGTTGAACTCATTTGGTCGTAGGTTTTCAAAACTATATACCATCAACATTAGCTAGTATAAAAACTTTGTGTGTTTTATTAATTTGTATAATATGTATAATAACATGTAATTTTCTTTTTAGGGTGTTTTAAAATAACATTAATTAGTGTGTTGAATTATTTTATATTTTGGATTATGTTGTAGCTTGTTTAAATTGTACATTGTGAAAATTTTATTGTACTTTTAATAAGAGTGTTATAATTGATTGTTTTTAATTTGGTATATATGCTTTTATTTAGTTGTACAATGTGAATAAATAATTGAACTTTTAAGTAATGAGGTGTTTTAATACGAATACTAATTACATTATCATTTCCTACTTTAACTTTTAAGATTTGTGTGAATTGCATTGAGCACCAATGAGCTATTAGTTGTTTAATTTCCTCACAATATAAGTTTAATCCTTATGTCAATTTGTGTTAACTTTGTGTTACATCGTTTTTTATGTGATTTCATTATTTTAATTACACCAATGAATTAGTGTACTTTTGTCATTTTATAAGGGTCCGTTTTGTTTATAAGTGGGGTTGGACTAGGATTTGGTTTGGTATAGAATTTGGATTTGGGTAGTTTTAAGAGAGAGAAAATATATTTATTTAAATATTTTCTATAATAAATTTTAAATAAAAAATATTATTTATATATTAAAATGAAGAAGCAAAGCTGAAATAATATATATATGTCGTACAAATTTGATGAAAATGAAAGGATGAAAAGAAGAGGCCCCACTTGTAAGAGGAATAAACTCATACCATTCATTTTTATGTGGAATGAAATTTTAAAAATGATTCATTATTTTGATTCAAAGTGTAATACTAAACCTTTGATATTCACATTAAAACCATATGAATCATTCTATTCCCAAATACCAAATTGCACCTAAATTATGTTTGAACTAGTAAGCTCTTTATTTTAACTAAAGACGCATGTCGTTGTTCTTGATATCAGATTATTTTGTTAGAGCGTGTCTTTCTTTCTTTTAGTGACATCAAATACTCAAGTATTTCTCATTTATCGACTTATGAGTTTCATACAAAGGACAATATCTTTTTTGTCTCCATCATGGTTATTTTAAAACTTATCTCAAAATGATCATTCTCATTCTGCTGACTCCATGACTCATGCGTTCTTTCGACATGTGTCCATTTTAATAATAAAATACTTGTGATTTGATATTTAGTCTTATTATAAATAATGTAAAAGTCAATAATACCATTTATTTAATATATTCTTATCTTCTTCTTGTCATGTAAAGCACCACCACCATGCATTATCATAAAGCCACTACACTTCGCAATGCTTTTATAGTAACCTTAGATTTTTATAGTATTGAACAACTATGTCCAAAAGGCCGGACACCCGATGCTTTTATAGTTTAATGTTAGCATGATATAATTACTCTTCTTTATCGAAGATGACATAAAAGGAAGTTATGGGTACTAAGTACACATTAGACATTTATAGATAATTAGCCTTTTATAGATTTTGTTAAATCTTATTAGCTTAGTTGATCAGGGTTATAACTTATAGTAACTCATAAGCATTATTTTCTGCTTATTGTTTCAGTTATGGATTTTATAATTTTTGTAATAGTGTTACAGGAGTATGGGTTAAAAAGGGTTAAATAAACACAATTATTCTTGAAATAAATTTAATCTTATATTTGATTATATTAAACATGGTAAACAAATGTAATCCAATAAGATATAAATGTCAATAATAAAGAAATTGAAGTTTATTAATTTTGTTTAACATGTACCAGCATGATACATATCAAAAACCCTTTGCATAATCTGAGTAAACTATCTATAATGTAATACACTATCCACATCAACAACTCACATTTCATACCATTCCTTCACTATTTTTTTTCTTACAATATTGATGGATGACTTCAAGAGTTAGAAATTCTTACACTAAGAAAATGATTGGATGACTTCAAGAATCAGAAATTAGCATTGGGTATCTGGCATTTAGTAGAATGAAAAAGATCAGGTGGTGGGGCAGACGGAGTGGTGGGTGGTGGCCGGTGATAATGGTGGTGGTGGTGGTGAAGAGGGTTTATGTATTGAAGAAGATGAGTAATATATTAAATTAAGGGTATTATAGACTTTTTACATTATTTATAATAAGACGAAATATCAAATCACAAGTATTTTATTATAAAAATGACGCATGTCGGCGTTGTGAAGTTATGGATTGAGTTGAGAATAATTTGAAAATAATCTTTAAAAATGACCAGTGATGAATGAAAAAAAATATTGTCACTTTTGTCTTTTCTCTTATTTGAATGTCAATCTCACCTACTGAACAAGCTATCATTAAAATGGATTCATTCATGATTTCAAACCAACATCAAGCGGTTCTTAACGTTCAATGACTCTAATCTATCATCTCACTTATTTTTGTTCGTTGTGTTTACAAATTATTTTCTCATATGATAAAATTTAGGGACATAATAAAAAATCATCATACTTGTTGAAAATACTCTTTTGGTGGGGTGAGCAAAAGCAGGCCGAGATCCAGAATCAGATCGATCCAGGTCCGAATCATGTTGAGTCGGGCTTGTCGGGAGTGAGGAGTCGGTTCTGTTTCGGTTAGTCGGGTTTCGGGCTTGTCGGGATCGGGTCGGGACGGGCGAGAAAACCAAACAACAAACAAAAGCGGTCAAATCAGAGTCTGTCCAGATCCAGGTCCGAATCATGTTAGTCGGGCGAGTCGGGGTCGAGAGTCGGTTTGTGTTTTGGCTGTCGGAGATTTAGGCTTGTCGGGCGGGTGAGGCTCGGCCCTACTTTTGAGTATCGAACAACTTTTTCTTATCAAGGTCTTGAATTTTCACTTTCGAACTTTTGAAATCTTAAACTTTCGATTTCGAGACTTTTAAGATACTTTTGTGACAATTTGCCCATGGAATTTTAGTAATTTTAGGGGCAAAATATTCAAATATATAAATCAAAAATTAAAAGTTCGATCTTCATATAAGCAAAAATTTATTGATACTTAAAAGTAGTATTTTTGAACAAGTATAATATTATTAAGTTATTATCCTAAAATTTAAAATGTGGTTTTGGTCTTGGTCTTAAATCAGATGTATGATACAAAATGATTAGGTAGTGATCTAGGGTAAGGATCCGATGAAGAAAAACTTAAAATGAGAAGAATGAAATAATTATAATAGCATATTTGAGATGCATCGACTTGAATGAGATGCATCTCTATTCATTAGATGCGTCACAATTGGTTTGAAAGTGATTTTGAAGTCTGAAACGATGCAAAAGTACTTAGAGAAATTTGACTCGTGAGATCGAAAAATCGTAGGATTTGTATAATCTTGATGAAATCACTAACTAGATATATCTCCCAATTTTTTAGCTAGAAAATATATTATAATGCATCTAAAAAATGGGATGCATTTAAATCAAAAGCGATGCATCTTGTAGTTTTGGTTATTTATAGTTCTTGGTCTTCGTCAATGTGATACAAAATGATTAGGTAGTGGTCTTAAAGTTACATCTCTCATATCTTCACAACCACATATCAATCATTTTATCCATCAGATTTGAATACATTTCTTATACGAGGAAGAAGATTACAGATCCAGCAATCTTATAGGTACTCGCTTTATGAATCAATTGTATGTTTTTATACGATATATGTTGTTTGAGATGCTTGTATACGATGTATGGTTTCATTTTTATACACTTTTATGTTTCTTATTTTAACAAAACAAACATGATAAAATCCAGTTCTGGCTTCATCAATATTACTCACAATGCATGTAGTAAAGCAAAATCTCAGGTTAATATATGTGGGTCAGTGGGTAAATTTCACACGAGGATATTAAGAGGCTTCTAGTTAATCCTCTTTGCATTCAAATGAAAATACTGAAACATATCCATAAATAATTCCTTGTGACAGACCCTTTACTAGTCTTTCGGCTATATACGTATACAATTATTCAATTTCTTGACTTCGACAAATCTAAAGTCTATTAACGTGTCAAAATCTAACATTAATATGAACATGGGTGATAAACTTTCACTATAGTACACTTTTGACATTTTTAAATGCCGAAGTATTTAAAGGACATGAATTTAGGACATAAAAGTGTTTACAAAATAAGAAAGTTCAAACCAACAGCCTCTGGTCGTGATGCATGAATTTCATGCCTTGGCCAGTGCAAGTCGAATCTATGCGAGGCGATAGGGGTTTCCTCCCGCGTGCGTAAAGGGAAGGGTCTGATGCGGCGCTGAGCTGGCCTCGTGGCGGTTGTGTGTGTCTTCCTCAGCTTTTTAATTTAAATGATATAGCCGCATGATTAAGATTAAAAAAAAATAATAAATAAAAAATATTCAAACACTATATTTTAAACGGTTAATTATTTAAATACTAGTAGTTGTTTAAGAGGATAAAGTTTATCTTTTGACCGCATTCTAATAAAATTGATAAATTAAATTAGCCTTCCATTTTGCAAATTGATTTGTGAAGCACAAAGTTAGGGTCTAATGCATGTGAAAATCACAAAACTTGTGAAAATCTTCATAAATTGCAAAACAAATTCATATATTTAGCGAAGCAGTTTCATAATTGCGAAATGATTTTATAATTTAAATATGAAATAACTGTTTTCTCAAAACGTGTGGTTTTGTTATTTGACAATTATTTTGATAAGGAGGGAGTAGTTTGTATAGATGTGACTCAAAACCTTGATTCTCTTCATATTCATTAAGTCAATATATTTAATAAAGTAAATGCTGCAAAATCATCGCATGGTTTCTGGTTTTGACCTTCATCCCTTGTCATGAATTATTAGTGATTCGTCGCCCGTTAGCCGACGTTAAGCCAGTTATACATCGCAGTCGCTTTCAGTTAGTTTTCGTAAATGGGTCTTCTGGGAGGGCTGATATTTGGTCATTTCCTTTCGCACCGGATGTATTTTGCAAATTATTTTTATACTTTACTTTTTTTTTTTTTTTTTTTTTTTTTTTTTAATTCTTATTATTATTATTATTATTATTATTCGAAAATGTTTGTAAAAAAAAAAATCCGAAAATTTTGTAAAAATTCGAAAATTTTGTAAAAATTCGAAAATTTTATAAAAATTCAAAAATTTTATAAAAAATTTATAAAAATTCCAAAAATTTTATAAAAAAATTATTAATAATTCGAAAATTTTATAAACTATTAGATAAAATTTTATAAAAAAAATCGAATTTTTATAAAAAAATTCAATTTTTATAAAAATTTTCTTTCTGTTTTTAATACTTTTAGGCGGATTTTTTATAAAATTTTAGCAAAGTATTCAAAAATATATATATATATTTGTCGAAATTTTTAGAAAAAATTTGAATTTTATAAAATTTTATAAAATTTATAAAATTTTATAAAAAGTCAAAAATTTTATAAATTTTTTTGTAGTGAAGTTATGGGGGTAAGGGATGAGAAAGATAATGAAAATATGTCTTTGGTAGAGTATAATGTAATACTCCGTTCTGCGATAAGTTGAAGAGAATCTTTTTTTTTTCTGCTTTCACCATTGTCGTTCTTTTCCACTTTCCTTTCTCAATTTGAACCAAACAAACCCTAAAATCTATACAATAAGCAAAGGATCTACGAGTAACAAAGACTTACATATATAGCTAATTGGTAACACAAGATCTGAGTAACCAAGCGCTTACATATATAGCTAATTGGTAACTATGTATCTAATCAATTTTTTAAATCAAATCGATTTTCATTATTTTATATAAAAATAGAGTAAAGCGCAAAAATAGAGTAAATGCAAATTTTATAAAATTTATAAAATTTTATAAAAAGTCCAAAAATTTATAAAATTTTATAAAAAATTCCGAAATTTTTCTAAAATTTAAACAAATATATATATATTTTTGAATACTTTTAGCATAAAATTTTATAAAAATTCCGTCTAAAAAAGTATTAAAAGCAGAAAAAAGAAAATTTTTTATAAAAAATTGAATTTTTATAAAAAATTCGGATTTTTTTATAAAATTTTATCGAATATTTTATAAAATTTTCGAATTATTAATAATTTTTTATAAAATTTTGAATTTTTATAAATTTTTATAAAATTTTTGGAATTTTTACAAAATTTTGAATTTTTACAAAATTTTCGGTTTTTTTTACAAACATTTGAATAATAATAATAATAATAATAATAAATTAAAAAAAAAAAAAAAAAAAAAAGTATAGTATAAAAATAATTTGCAAAATACATCACAATGGTGTAAAAAACCAAAATAGCCCTCCGTTAGCGATTAACGGAAATAACGGAGTTAGTAACGAGGATGTATATAATGGCTAACGTTTGGTAACGAAGGATGTAACCTTGATAGTTTGTGAGGATGTAAGGTGTCAGCGTAAGCGCGAGGATGTATTTGCAGTTTACTCTTTAATAAATTAATCCGTAATTTCTTTTTCAGCAACAAAATGGTTGATGCTTTAATGTAGCATTGTCGAAGGAATACTAAAAAGGCGTTGTCCGTGCACGCTATGAACTTGCCATTGCATTGGGCTACGAAAATAAGGCGTAGAACTTCACAGAGACATTGAAGATGATTAAATGCGAAAGCTAAGTGATCTGAGGGCAAAGAGTACCACGGTGGATGGAGCGACTAAAAGCGTGGTTGATATAGGCGATGATGTCTTGGATGAAGTTCATATATGAATTGTTGGGCGTGAGTTGAAGAAGCGATACCGGGTAACAAGGCTAGAAAGATACCCTGTTTCCCGAATTTGAAAAAGTTTTTATTTAAAAGAGAAATGGGTCATAAAATTGAGAACATTAACACAACCTTTTCTCAGATTTGTGAACGAGCAAGCAAACTCGGACTACAAAATGAAAAGATTAAACCGGTGGGAATAGTCGCCCTGGGTCTTGTTCGGACTTAGATAATTCAAGGTAGTTGGGAGAAAAGAAAGAAGAACTACACATTGTCGAGCTTTTAACTAATTCAAGAAGGAAAAGACTTACCATTGTTCCCATTGTAGGGAATGGGTGGCATTGGAAGACTACTTTGGCTAAGTCGGTATCAACAATCAATCGAGCAACATTTTGATGTTAGAGCTTGGTTGTGTGTCGATTAAGGTCAGTCGATCGCTTCTGCGAGATATCTATGAGTCTCTTTGCGAGGAAGAAAGTTACATCCAATACTAGGGTTAATGTAATTAAAGAACTTAAAGAGAGTTGGGATCCAAAGATGTTGCTCGTTCTAGATGATGTGCGGGATGAAGAGTTGGCATATTGGGATGAGTTCGGGAAGTGTATGCTACATGTAAATTCGGTGAATGGAAGTGGCATAATTGTTACTACGGAAACTAAACATTGGTAGGAATGCTAACATTGAGGATTCGTATCCTTTAGGAAGTCTTCGGATGATGAGTGTTGGTCCGTGTTTAAAGAGAAGGCGTTACCGTTGCGGACATTTGAGGAGATAGGGCGTGATATAGTGAAAAAGTGTAAGTGGTTTGCCCTTGTTGGTAGATATTCTTGGAAGCATGTTCCGTCATTACAATCTTGACAAAAGCGTGGTTGTCCGTCAAGCGAGGTTTGGGATGTAGAAGAAAGGGGTAGAGTTCTAAGCATCTTGAAATTAAGTTTTGATAATCTTCCAAATTCTATAGTCAAGCAATGCTTTTTATATTGTTCGATCTATGAGAAAGATAAATTCATTAAAAGGGAAGAAGTTGTCCAACTGTGGATGGCTTTAGGGTTGGTTCAGACAGATAAAACGAGAAACAAAGAGATGGAGGAAGTGGGAAATGATATTTTCAAAATTCTTGTAAACAATTCTTTGTTTCAAAATGTTACAAAGGATCAATTTGGTGACATTTATGCGTGCCAGATGCATGATCTGGTCCATGATCTTTTGTTATCACTTACGCGCCATGAAATTTCCCGTTTGGTGGTCAGCAATGATGTACAAATTCCTGCTGTAAAACATCTCGCTCTGCAACAAAGAGATTACGAGAATTCAGTGTTTGATACATTCAAAGAGGACATGACAAGTAGAACTCTGCAGACATTGTTCTTGGCGGGTGGAGTTAAGGCAAACATTTCCAACAATATTTCAAGTGCTTCGTATCCTAAAGTTGAGTCGATCAAGCCTAGATGAGGTGCACAGTCGGTCGGGAGTTGTTGCATCTTAGGTATCTCGATCGTCGATAGAGAATCGAACTCTTCCAAATCTATTGGTAAACTTTACCATTTGCAAACTCTGTTGTGCCCTACATAAATTCCGGAAATGAGAAATTTGATAAGCTTGCGCCATCTTGTGGTTGAGTCACGTAGTCTACCACGAAAGTTTGGGATTTATTGACTTCGCTACGAACATTGGCATACTTTGGTGGGTGCATGGAAGGGCGTCAAATAGAAGAGGCGGGCACTTTAAAACACCTTGGTGGGACGCGCAAATATCTGAAACTTGAAGAAATTGTTGACAAAGAAGCTCTCGAAAGCGGTTACATGAAACAAAGTTTAAACAAGATTGAATTCCGTTGGAGTAGTTGTGATGAAGGTGCTAACGAAAGCGACAAGGATGTATTGGAAGGCTTCAGACTGCTTTGCAAATGTGAAAATCTTAGAAATTGCAAACTTTTCGGTGATAGTTTTCGAATGGGCAATGAAAATGAAAATTAAAAGCGAAAGAATCGGACACCCCGCTGACTTGTGAAAATCACTTTATCTAATTGTTACAAGCGCCTCGATATTCCAATCTTGGAAGACCTACCAACTTGGGGATCTAGTTTTGTGGAATTTGGAGAAGGTGGCGTGTAAGTAGTTCTTGAGACCAAAGGAAGCCTTTGTCTCCATCGTTGAGATCATTGGAACTTGGAGGTATGAAAAACCTTGAAAAGTGGACAAATGCAGCAGTGAATAGCTCAACGATGTTATCTCCGGTTCTTGAGAAGTTACTTATTGATGAATGCCCAAAGATCATTCTCTTAGATGAATCTCTTCAACACCCTCTAGTTTCTTTAACGATATGCAATTGTGAAAATCTAGAGTCCATTAAAGCATACAAGGCCTCGCATCTGCTGACATTTGGATATCTATGGGTGTCGGTCTTTTAGAAATACGATTTGCACAACCCGAGATGTTCTTTGAAGGACCTAATAGTGGTATATTGCGACAACTTGACTTGCTTGCACAGGGGATTTGTTGTCTTTCCTTGTTAAGCGGTTTGCTTATAGGTAAATTCTCGGAGCTCCATTCTTTCCCAGTCTCTCGGGCATCGAGAAGTTGGGAACCATCTTAATAGTTTACACTTGTATGGTTGGAAACATTGGGAGTCAATCCGGAAGAGATAAAACACCTCGATGCACTTAGAGTTAACCATTGAAGACTTTGGGTGAGAGTATTGCCTACATGGTTAACCAATATGTCATCTGATAGAAATAGATTTCTACAGCGCAAGGAGTTAGATGAAGAATCGACATTAAAGGGTGCGCCAATGGAAGCAACACGTGTTGAATTAAACCATAAGCGGATAAGAGGTTGAGGTGGGCGAATATCTTGATGATTATTTCATGCAAAAGATGGACTTTAGAAGTGAGCAGGCGATACCATCTATGTGAGTTGTAGTACTAATAGTATATAAGTTTAATCTTTATGTCCATTTGTGTTAACCTTGTGTTGCATCGTTTATGTGATTTGATTATTTTATTACCATCTTCTTGGTGTGGAAAAACATGTAGGTTATTTAAAATACCAAAAGCGAAATCACAAGTTCTTGTTTGAGATCTTCCACTTTCATTATAAGTTTCTCCTTTTCCTTTTCTTACCCTGGATTAATACCCGTCATAAGAAGCGTTTTATAGACATAAGTTTATCAGAGGTTGTAAAAATCGGCCAGGCGGTAGTGAGGTGGTCGGGTAGGGCTGCGATTAATCGGTTAGGCGGGGATGTAAGGGGATGTCAGATTGGAATTTTTATGCATAAAATTGTAGTTTTGATATTATATTATATTATATGTATGAAATAAGCGTAGTGCGTGAAGTTGAATATTTAGTGTTGAATATAAGCATGTCATAGTGCTTCAAGTTCAAAGTCAAACTTAGATAATACTCGGTTTTTACCATTTTAAGCGATCTTTGACGATTAATCGGTTTGTTGATCGATTTTTAGCGATTTGTTGGTGATTTTAAGCGATTTTGTTCGATTAGATCGATTTTGTTCAATTACATCAGATTAATCGGTTTGTTGACCAATTTTAGCGATCTTTGACGAAACCGATTAATAGGCGATTATGATAAATCAGGCGTTTAGTGGCGATCGGCGATTATCACGAGATTGTCGGCCGCTGGACGATTTTACAACGGAGAGTTTATGAAAAAAAATAGTTTGTTCACTTCGACAGAAAGTATACCTTGAGGTTCTTTTTAGGTATTGCATTTTTCTTCACCACTCAATCTTTTCACTTCGTGTTTTGTGACTACCATCCTCATTCTTGGGATGGTCTGAGCTGAGTTTTGATTTGCCACCTTATCTTTATAAAATGCTTGCTTTTCAATAAGGCGATTTTGCCTCTTGACTCTTGGTTGATCCTTTTACTATTTCACTAAGCTACATCACACGAAAAGTAAATAGAAGTACTATAACATTAGCATTCAAAACAAAACATCAAATAGTTTAAGCGGAAATGTGTCAAATGGGTGGAAAGTCACCTAAAGATTATTTTAGAAAATAAAAAATAGGCGTCCTTTGTGTTAATTTGAAAGATTTTATAAGATTGATTTGAACTTTGATGGCGAAACTTTGGTAAGCTGGGTCGAATAAGTGTTAGTGTACCTTATGACCCATTTGACCCGTTCCCAAACCTTGAAACCCACCCGTTTTCTACACCAACTAATAATAAAGGTTATTCCATGTATTAAGAACCTGATATAAGGTTAAACCTTATGATGCTCATTCTCTTTCGGCGGTGTTAAGGATTGTTTGAGATGAAATGTCTTGACTTCAAGCTGTTGCTTTAGTTCATTATACTTTTCCTAAAGTGGAACAAAGCGCATTGATCTAACCATACAACACATTTTAAAAATCGGCATCGTTGTGTACTTGTAACAAATAAAGTAGGTTTGAAGGAAAACCTTGGCTTTGTTTTCGATATGAAGCTTCTCATGTAAGAATAATTAAGATAAGCCTCTCCCGACACATGGAGTTGCCTTAGCGATCACCACACAGTTGGCGTATGTGCGGACGATCCAACATCCGGGGCGAACATACGTCTTGGAATGATAAGACACCTGCGGTAGGACGAGTTCGATATTTGGTCGAAGAATAATAACCCCAAACCATGTCGATGATTTTAGGGGATTCCACGCGGCATGGCTACTAAGTACCATAGTTATAGGCGCGTGGAGCGATGGTGAGCGGTTGGGAGAATAGTCGCGTGAATAGGAAATTAGGGTAGTATAAATACACGACACATTTAATACTTTGCATTAAGTTTTACACCTACATTTCTACTACATTTACTACCCTTTACTCATCCTCGTGCGAGACTTGGTCTCGGAGTAACACGGGCGGGCTAACGTTGATACTACTGTCTTGGGAGGCAGCTCTCTCTTAGGACCGGCGAGGTTTGGCCGGGGCGAGATTTTGCTTGACACCACCATGCACATGCATTACGAGCAAGTTATTATTTTAGGTGATCATTTTGAAGTTAATACTAATTTCTATTGTGGATTTTGCAATTTGTCTTACACAGCGGAACCACTAGTTACGTATCCACTTTGGTTGAAATAGGTCACGCTCTAACGTCGCGCCGGTTTTAACTTGTCGATCAAAAGCAACCTACCGACCATATGTAGTTGATTTATTAATAAGAAAATACACAATTTTATTATGAATTTCCAAAATCTTTTAAAATATGGAATATCAACGATAAGATTGTCTAATATTATTAAGCACAATAACGTACCTTCTGCTGACATCATTTGTCTTGCAGAGACAAAAGTGTCATAGAACACGAAACTCCATTGCGATATGAAATATAGATAATTACGAGATAAGTGGGACGGTGTGGATAGCAACAAATGAACAATCAAAGGCGAGGTGAAAGCACAACTATATCATCATGTAATGAGCATGCCTTAACTTCATTAGCATAACCAACTAACGAAATCACAAGTTCGGCATGTCCTTCACTACGAGAATATAAATAGTTATATAAGTATTTTCTCTAAAATATTTCAATAATAATAATAATAATGGTACCAATTCATGTTGTTTGAACTTGAGGTTGGACATGTTTGCTTTTGATTACATTTAGAGAAAAGTTTTCACTCTTCTCTTAGATCTTAGATTTTGATTATCTGTTTGAGAACGTGTTTTAGTTGTCTACCACAATATAAAACAACTTTCCACCCATGCAAACCTCAAAGCATTCATTGTCGAGTTATTTTTCACTTTGATGAGCTCTCCAAGTCTCGAACTAAACCTTTGACTTTCTAGGTCTAATTTCTTCACAAGATCATGATAAAATTTTAAGTTTCCAAACATGAATAGATACTCGAATGTTCTCTTTTATTCTATTCACTTTGCTTGTGACTCAACCTCCCGATCCTTAAACTATTCAAATCCACAAAATAGTTTGTTAAATATGCAAATACATCCATAGAACTTGATTAAGCTATAAAATAAAATCGTACCTTTTTAGGCTTTCCATATGCCCTTCACGATATGATAGAGACATTAATGCCCTTTCAGCGTTTTTGGCGTCTTTACGTGACTTTCACTCATTTTATAAAACAACTTCATCGTGCTTTGACAACGGTTTATTGCTCTCTATTTTAGCTCCGTTTCACGGCGACTTTTTAAAAAGGCAACATATTATAAAACCAAACAACGGATAAAACACAATACATGCATCCGCAAAAATAATCAAGACAATTAACAAGGGACCCAAAGATACAACAAACTAAACTAAACTGAAGCCCAGCAATATCCTATAATAACACTTGACACAAGTATAACATGGAACCAAACAAAACTAAGCCAAACAACATCAAAGAACAAATGTTTCTAGCGACTTATCTTGGTTTTAGTTGCTTTAGATCTGCTTCACGCTGTAACCACCAATTGACATCACCTAGTTGGTTTAAAGGCTTTATCTCCATCTTATCAAAGTAATTACAAGCTGGATTAATGTATATCATTTAGTATTGTATTTACAAATCTACATAAGCTGAGCATTTACCTCTTTTCTTTCCATGCCCTACAAACTCTTTGCTAACTTCGTCTATTCTCGTCTTCAATCGTCTGCACCATCTTTGCGTTCTTTATAGCATATTCTTTACCTTCATTCTTTTTGGATCTAACAAAATCACCACTAAAATTTTACAAGGGGTGTTTGGGATTGAGCTTTGGAGGAGTGTCGAAAGTATCGTGACAATAGATAACTAAGCCTCGATAGTGGCTTAGATTAAATCAACAATAGTATATCCAAGTGTTACTGAGGTTAGATTAATGTCAATGAGGCGGTAACCATACAAATACAAAGAAGAGACAAGATCAATGTAATGATCGGAAAGAAGAGAATGTGAGACGATCGCTACTTGTGCGGTTGTGTCTTTAAATAGGAGATAAAGATACACTGCAGACCCTCTACGACTATAAATGACTCATCGGCGAAATGAGAAATGCTTGATGAGAAATGAACATCTTGGAACTTTAAACCATTTATGCTTTGACCATGATTAAACCACCTAATAAGCACCGCTTGAACATAACTTGAAAACCATTGTAGATTGATAGAATGGCATGTTTGCCACAGTTAATACCCCAGTTTAACATTCCCCTGTCGATGAGCAAACATATCAAACAATATCAATTTTCACACAAAATTTATCTTGATAATTAGGGGTTTTAGTAAGTATATCTGCGAGTTTGGTTTGAAGAGCCAATCTTTTGGCACTTACACCTCTTGCAATTTTTCCGATGAAGTGAACATCAATTTCAAAGTGTTTTGATCTTTCATGGAAAGCGGGATTGACAACAAGTTGTAAAAGCGGTTGTTATCACAAAAAGATTAACGAGGAGATTGATATCAACTTTTAGATCTTTTAAGATTTTTGAATCAAATAATTTCCTGACGGCGATGGACATAGATCTATACTGCTTACATGGAAGATTTTGAAAAGAGTGTTTTGTTTTACTTTTCCATGAGATCAAACAATCATTAAAGAAAACGATAACAATAACATGATTCACGGTTTCTCTTGCATTGTGATCTGCATCACTATATCCTTGAAGATGATTTTGAGTTCTTTGAAATTGTACCTTAGACCTTTTCACGGAGCTCCTTTTAGATATCTCGGAACATTGAGGCACATTCTATATGATTTCAAGGAGATTGCATATATTGTACAGGACAATGAGCGAGTATGAGATGTCGGTCTTGTATGGGTGAGATAGATAAGTTTCAAGTAACCCGATAACCGATGATGTTGACAAGTAAGGGATCATCGGCGGTGGAAATGTGGAAGAAACGAGTTGGGTTCCATAGGAGTGGACACGAGTTTGCACCAAGAAGACCAAATTCTTTGAGGAGTTCAAGACAATATTTTCTTTGGGTGAGACATATGTCATTCCAGTTTTAAAACCTCGATGCCAAGAAAATATTTTAAGCTTCCCAGTCTTTGATATGAAATTTTGATTTTAGAAACTCTTTGAATAGGTTTATCTCATCATCAGGTTTCGATGAGGACAATATCATCCACATAAACAAAGCGAGCAATAAACTTTATTCTGTTTTGGTGAACAAAGAATGATCATTGGCCAGTTGAACAAAGTTATTTTCCTTTAAAACACTAACAAGTTTTCATTCCATTTCACGGGAGCTTGTTTGAGGCCATATAGAGACTTGACAAGTTTACAAACTTTATTCTTATTATTCTCATTCTGAGAACCCCAGGGATGGTCATATAGACATCCTCGTCAAGGTCTCCATACAAAAAGCATTGTTAACATCAAGTTGGAAAAGAGACCATTTGTTTTCACTGATAAGGCAATAAGACATCTAACGATAGACATTTTCTGTGAGGAAAAAGTTTCATCATAGTCTATTCCTTCCCTTTGGTTGTAACCTTGCAACTAATCTAGCCTTGTATCTATCAACTTCACCATTGGCTTTATATTTGATTTTAAAGATCCATTTGTAATCAATGGGAGTTCTATTAGGTGGGAGATCGGTTATATCTCAAGCATGATTTTCATTTAAGGCCTCGATTTGAGTTCATAGCATCAACCCAATTACTATCAAGGATAACCTTACATGGTAGGTTCAATACTTTTATTAAAGACTAGAAACAAAGCGATAATTATCTTTGTTAAGGTTAGAGTAATTAACAACCTTTTCAACACCATATTTGACTTTCCATTCTACAATAAAGTCATTAAGATTCTTGGGCAACTTAGAAACTACGGTTGACCTTCAGCGATAATGGTGGCAAGCCTCCTTCTGATGAGTTCGATTTGAATCGGATGATGTATCGGCGAGTCGGAGAAGATGCATCGGCGGGATGTGATTCATGTGATATGGTGCCCTCGGGGTGTGTATTATCATCTATAGGCGTTGCAGCGGGTTCATCATCCCTAGTAGGATGACTTAACAACATGCCATCATCATAGGATGTCACCTCTCCTTCATCATTGGGACTTATTTGTGAGTCGAAGAAATTTTGTGATTTAAATCTTTAGGCGCATAAGTTTCAACAAAGGTTTTGACAAAGTATTTTTCATTTGAAGGAAGCAGTTTCATAAAATTTGACATCTACGGAATAAAAGATATTTTTTGTTTCTAAGCTCAAAGTTTATAACCTTTTTCTCATTTGAATAACCAATAAAGACACTTTTCTCGGACTACTACCAAATTTATCGGAGATGTTGAGAATGGTGGCATAGCATAAGCGACCCAGACTCTAAGGAGAGAGAGTGAAGGGTCATGCCATACCACGAGGAGAGGGGACTTGCAGGAAAGAAATGAAGAGGGTAACTGTTTATGACATAGGCGTGATTAGAACACATTCGGGCCAAAGATATAGAGTAATTTCACAGAAACATAAGGGATCTAGCCATTAAGGAGATGCCTATGTTTCCTTTCACTTGATACCATTTTGTTGTGGTGTATAAACACAAGAGGTTTGATGTAAAATTCCTTTTCATGAAAGAAGTGTTGAAGTTTATTATTGACAAATTACGTCCCATTATCACACGAAAATCTTAACATTGTGTTCAAATTGATTTGATAGCATATGAGTAAAGTTAACATTGGAAACATAAACATCATTTTTCCTTAAGCATATAAACCGCTTTGCCAGAATAGTCATCAACAATAGTTAAAAATATTTATAACAATCTACCTTTAGTGACTTTATGTATTAAAATACATCTAGATGAACAAGTTGACCAATTTTAGTTGATTTATGTTCACTTAGAGGAATGGTTCCAGTTTGTTTAGCTTTGTTGCAAGTATCACAAAGATGGTCGATTCGGATGAACTATCAAGTTTAAGAGTGGATTTAAGTATATGTAGGACTTGGTGGAGGGATGACCAAGTCTTTGATGCAATTTCTAGAAATATGACAAGCAATCGAGTTATTAAGTAATCTTACATGTAAATCAATATCAAACATATATAACCCATTGCATTGTTTACCAATCCCGATCCTTTTGATGTAAATCCATATATAGCAATTAGATTCATTAAACCCAACAAAATCTTATTGTCTCTAGCACTTTCTTATGAATAGGCAATGATGACATTGTACTCGGGAACAACGAGACATCAAAAGAGTTAGGTCATTATTGACCTTTAAGTGTAATTTTAGTAATTAGGGCTGAGTACCATTGGGATGTCAGCAGTTAGACCAAGATTTGAAATGTCAACAACATTAATTAAAAATTTGGCGAATCTGGATCATGTCTTGTGATGAGTGTGTAATCTCATCGTTTTATCTGAAAATAGCTATAATCGTCAAAAACTCAAAACACATCAAAATGATCAAAATATCACAAATCGATGTTTTATGTGTTTCAAATGCAAAATTATCAAAATCGGATGAAAAACATATCAAATTTGCAAAATTGCGGTTTAGTCCCCAGTTTACAAAATTGTCAAAAATAGTCCACGAGCCAAAATTTCAAAGAAAAAGTCACGAAAGGTCTTTTTAAAATCATAAATTGTCATATTTAGTCCTTTGGTGAGAAATCTAAAAGTTTGAGAAAATTTCAATTTAGTCACTGAAAATCGAAAATGTTCAAATTTAGTCCTTGAAAATTTTCAAAAATGTCAAACTAGACCTTGGACTATTAAACATTGGCAAAACAAACCCTTTTGACTACTCTTCATAATTTTCATGTTTGGTCCTTGGTTTCCAAATGTTACACAAATGGTCACTTATTAATACTTTACAAACCAAACGGACCTTATTTATTATCGAAGCCCAATCACCACCCAGCGAATCCCTTTGCAGGGTCCATGGCAACCGACCCAACCCAAAACCAAGGTTTAAAATAATAAAGCCGCCACTTCACATCCCTCCAGAGCATCCTTATGCTACCACCTGACCGCTGACCGACCTACCGACCCTCTACCGCCCATTTGTCTCCCTCCTCCTGACCTCACAATGCATTAGTTACACCTTTCACATCCCAATTTCCAAAACCATAATTTGGCGCCAAAACTAGATGAATGGCGAGGATTGAGTTTAGCCTATCAATAGCTCTTATTGTTCTTTGGGATTTGACGAGAAGAGAGAGAGAACTTTTGGAGCATAAAGAGGCCAAGTGGAAGCATGAAGAGATAGTTAGTCTTAGTTTTAAAAGTTGTATGTCGTTTTAATATAAATAGGTCCTAATTAGCTTACGAATTGTAGTTTTAGTTGTTTTGTACTCAATTTAGTTGTTCAAGTGTATTAAAACCTTTGTTAAGCTTCAATTCAAGTAATATCCGGTTTCTTCATTTTAAGCCTCTTTGTTGAGATTTTTAATTGCAAACATCTTTGTTAAAGCTTTTGGCAGTTCCATTTTCATCTCACACAAGCTTATATAAGCTTATCATAAGTTTTTTGTAAGCTTGCACTCAAGTTTAAACAATATTGTAACTTGGTCAACTAAAGTCAATATAAGAACAAAAATGATGCAAGGATGAAATGGGGTGATCACGGAACTTGAAATGGGTGGAAATGGAAGCTATTGGGTTGGATTAGACTAGTGTCTTGGTTTCATTGTTTATGCGAGGCCATAGTGGCCATTGGACAATTGTAAGCAATTTTCAAGTTTTATGCATAATCGGTTTTGTAGTATTACTGCTCTAATGTCTGTCTTAATAGTAGTGTTTAGGGTATTTAAACTTAATTTGATCATAATTATAAGTTGGTTACGAGTTTGGATCATTTTGTTGCAAAATCACTATATTAAGGGTGTTTGGTTTCTTTGTCAAAGTCATCTCTAAGTGAAGTCGGTGTGAGTCTTTTGATTGGTTCATGTTTGCTTAGCATTATTGAACTCATTTGAGTCATGGCGAGTGTGACCTTTAAAGTCAAAGTTTCATCAAATCATCTAATACTAGGTGCATTTGTGGATTTGGATTTGGAAATCTTTGTCTTGTGTTTGAAACCTTAAACCTTACTTGCATTACACTTAATATACCTTATAACATCAATTTAGGTCATTAAAAGTAGATTTAAGTTTCATTTTAGTCAACTTATGTACACTTTTCAAAAGTCAAAATGTGTCAAAACTTGGGTTTGAGCGGATGTTGCAACATCTGCCTGAGGTGTCATCAAAGATATTTAGGTTACGGTTTTTGGGATATAAGTAGTTCAGCGGGGTCTTTAATACCTCTTATCTGGTTTTTAGCTTTTGTTTGCTAAATAAACACGTAAGCTCAAATTAGCCCTTTTGCTGCACCAACTCGGCTATCTTGAGTGATTTTCTCGATTTTAGCCAAGCTTACAGCTTATGAAGCTTGTCAAGGGCTGGTATTTTGCAGTCATAGGTAGTCGCTTGGGTCTAGTTTTAGCCTTGATAATCAGGTTTTAGTTTGTAGCTTATTTGTAGATTGTGCTTTAGCTTAAAGTTGGTACCAAAGCTGTTTTAAAGCAATATCAAAATCACCAAATCTGTTCCATCTTGTTAATCGATGTTGTAACTTGTTGATTTCATTTGATTTGGTCATATTTAGTATATCATAGTCTCATTAACAGATGGGTAGCTTGTTTAGTTCATTTGCTTATCAGTGCTTATTTGATAAGCACTTGAATCATCGATTCCATTTTCTTCCACATAGCCTGCTATTTTCCAATTTTCCTAGCTTCTTATCATTATTTTAGAATTTTCACGAAATTTTGATTTTCCTAAATTGTTTTGCTATTTTCTTAATTTAATCTAGTTTTAAGTATTTTTAAATAGCATTTAATACAAAAATTCGAGAAAGGTTCAAAAAAATAAGTTTTCAATTTTCTTAGGCTTAGATAAATATAAAAAGTGAAAAAAGTAATTTTCCATATTTTTCATAGTTCATTTGGTAATTTTTAGTGATTTAATTAGATTTTAATAGTTTAAAATTCATAGAAAATAGAAAAATAGTCACAAAAATACAAAAATAGTTTTGAAAAGTCTATTTTGATATTTTAGATTTTTCCAAGTCTTAATCTTATTTTTCTAGCTTAATTTCCTATTTTCTTGTATTTTAGATAATTAATTATTAGTTAAAAATAGTTTTTAATTAGGTAATTAGTTATAAAATAATTTTCTTTTTCCATAAATTTTCTTATATCATTAGGATTATAAAAACATTATTTTCATATTTTTAGGGTTAATCTTGCTTTAGTTTCACTTTTTTAATTTGTGCGTCGGCGTAGATTTTAATTTCGGTTTAAGTAAAACATAAAAACAAAAACATCATTTTAATTTTAGTGATAGCGTTTATTTAATAGATTTTATCTTTTAATTTCCTCTCATTTGCATCTTAGCCTTTGTATCATTTGATATTTACGTAGTTATAATCATAATCTCATAATCCACTTTCGTTCAACTTCGATCGGCAGGCGTTGATTGATCCATTGCATAGCTATTGGGACATAACGACCGGGAGACCATATACTCCTCGATCTTCATTGATTTCGTGCTTGGTATTTTAAGTTTTCTTACGCTTGCGTGAGAGAACAATGATTCTATGACGCATCAAACCACAGGCGGCCATTGTTGAGGGTGTTGTCTTGATTTATCTTCCGTGTAGAGTTAGTTGTTTGAATCCTCACTCTTTGTTTATATCATCCATCTGTATATATATATATCCATATTTTCTTCTAAAAATCCAAAACCCAACGACCAAAAACTTATAAAACAAAAATATTTTTCTTTTGTTTCTATATATGTATCAAAATAAAAATACAAAAGAATCGTCGTTTTCTTTAATAATTAACAACAAAAGATTACCACATGAACCAAGGCGATTACACTACTAGCGGGGTGCGACCATAATAAGTTCACGAACTAAAGATATAAAACTTGCCTTTGTGTCCATTGTGATTGGTGTACCTTTTCAAAGAAGCCATTCATCTTGGATTATTGGTTAAGTTCAACATTGTTTTGCCTCGATTTTGTGTTAATTGATTTTGTTGTGTGATATCGACGTTCGAACGGAAAACCCATAAAGATTCTTCTCACTGATTTTTACAAAGCGTCTTCATAATTCTCATTCTCATCGAAGATTTTCATAATTCATTCCTCTCCTTAACTCACGAGTTCCTTAGAGTTAACTCTGAATCATATCTTGCGCTCATTCTAGATCGTGAGCCCATTCCGTGAGCTTGTCAAGATTCGAAGGCGTGCATGAACTTCTGCTCATCGATCGGATCGAGATCCGGTAGCATTCTTCCGTTATCATGGCGGATGAGATTCCTATGTGCGAGCTTCTCGGGCACCCGTCGGCGGGTATGGAGATGCTATCGTTATACCGACCATCGTGGTGAAATTTTGAACTCAGGCAGGTTCTTGAATCTTGTAACCTCTAATCAATTCTTTGGTTTTGGCGGGACGATCCTCATGCTCATATTCGATGGTTTAACAAGATTGCATCTACCATCAAGTATAAGAATGTCCTTTGAAAATTGTTAGCTTCTTACATTCACTTTTCTCTTGAGGGCAAGCCGGTTTGGCTTGAAAAACAACCTCGGTCAATAGAGACATGGGAAGATCACGGTGAAGAAATTTGTGAATGAATTCTATCCACTTCCCAAGACCGCGAGTCTTAAAATGAAATCATCAAGTTACTCGAAGTTTGATGAATCCTTGATGAATCGTGGGATCGTTTCAAGGTCATTGCTTATAAATGTCCTCACCCAGTTCTCAGAGTTGATGCAACTCGACACTTTCTACAATGGAGTGAGTCAATCGATCAAGATTCTCTCAATTCCTCAGCGGAGAAATTTCCTAAGCAAAGCAGTCAAAGCTTTGGATAATCGAAAACAAAAGTCCAAGTCTTGCTTGCAGAAGCAAGCGGTTGTTTCTCAAGTCGGTGTTGGTCCTTCTTTTCTTCGTTGCCGTGGAGTCGGTCTAGCAGATGCTAAGATTGATAAACTCGCGAAGCTATTCAAGCTTTGGTTCTCTCGATCGGAAGAAAGTCTCTTTTCATGAACCACGCTCTGCTATGAAGTTAAGAAAGTGGAAGTCAGTGTTACTGTGGTGGCCCCATGCTTATTATAAGCGTGTGGCCCGGTGGTAACCCACTTTGAAGCAATCTTTGTGGGCGGGATGTCTAATCAAGGCAATCAATATCGTGCTCCTGGGCCGAACCACCGTCTAACCACTACTCTGGACCTCCGGTTTCAATCAAAATCAAAAGCCGTAATCGAGAATCGAATAGACCAAACCAAGGTTTTCAAAACCAAGGTCATTTCAATCAAAACAACGGTTTTCAAAATCGAATCAAAATTTCCAACATCAAGGAAATTACAATAGAAACCCATGTATGGAAATTTCAACCAAGGGTATTATCATGGCAATAATCCGAATTTTTAGGAATCAAGGCCTAATCCTAACAATAGAGGCGAATTTTCCAGCATAAAATCAAGCCATTGTTCCAAGCTGGACCATCTTCGATGAGCTTTTGAAAGCAGTTCATGAAGTCCCGGGAAGAAATGAATCGGTTGTTGGTTAGCGATTAGCGACATCGAAAGTCTTTAAATGATCGACCCTCGGGCTCGGTACTTTACCTAGCAACACGATCGCTAATCAGGGGCGATGCAAAGGCGATCCTGACCCAAGTGGTGCTTCTTATTACGGACCCATTGTTCTACTACCTCTTCCTCCTCCTCCGAAGGTAGTGGAAAGCGAACTGAGGCGACAAAGGACAAGGAACTTCCTACTAATAACGGAGGTGCCAATAATGTCCATCCTCGGGTTGTCCCCAAACCAGCCACAGAGTTGTTTTGAACCTCGGTTGTGGACCCCTAAATCCAAAACTTCTATTCCTTACCCTTCACGTTTACATGAGCAAAAGCTTTGAAAGCTAGTCATCGGATGGAAAAATTCTTTCAAATTTTCCAAGAACTTCACTTTGACATAAGCCGCGGATGCCATCATGTTGATGCCAAAGTTTGCATCCACTCTGAAACACATGTTGAGCAACAAAGAAAAGCTATTTGAAATGGCTAAAACTCCTTTGAATGAGAATTGCTCGGATCTTGTTGAAACTTCGGAGAAGCTAGGAGATCGGAAAATTTCTTCTTCTTGTTTTTTCCGGGATGATTGAATGCTTTGCTTGCGATCTTGGTGCAAGCATCAATCGATGCCGTATTGATATGGAAGAAATTGTCTCTTCGGAACTTATTCCTACGCATGACTCTCGAGCTTGCGGATCGTTCTATCTCGCGTCCTCTTGGCATCGCCGAGGATGTTTCGTGAAAGTAGGAAAGTTCCACTTCGGTGACTTTGTGGTGCGTTGATTTCGATCTTGATCCTCGAGTTCCCCTCATTGTTGGTGAGGTTCACGAGAGCAGGCCGTGCTCTCATAGATGTGTTTGAGCAAGAGATCACTCTCCGTGTGGGTAATGAAGGTACCTTACCTTTAACCTCGATCGGACTTCGAGTACTCCTCAAATGTAATCTTGAATCAATTAATCAGTCGATTTAATTGACATTGCTTCGGAGTACTCTCGAGAGTTTCTTGGTTATCTTCATAATGACGTGAGTGGGAATTCCAATTCCACCACATCTTCTCAACTATCATTTCCGACTCTTCCCTCTCTCGCTCCGTTTGAGGGTGACTTCCTCTGGAAGAGATCGATGACTTTACGGCTCTTGATGAATCAATTCCGCTTTGGAATTGATGGTGTTTATGATTCGGAGGGGATATTCTTTATCTTGAGCAATTGCTTAATGAAGATCCATCATCTTCACTCCTCCGAAAGAGATCACAAATGAGGAAATCAAATCGGTGCAATCCTCTCTTGAAGAATTTCGAGGTTGAACTAAAGGACCTACCTCGCATCTGAGTATGCATTCTTGGAGGGTGATGAATTGCCGTCATAATTCACTAAAGATTTGGTGAGGAGGAGAAGCTGCTCTTATAAAGGTCTTGAAGTCACACAAGCAAGCAATTGCTTGGAAACTCTCAGGCATTAAATTATCAACCACAGTTTTGTACTCTACAAAATCTTAATGGAGGATGACTTCAAGCGGACGATCAAAGTCGAGAAAGGGTGAATCCTAAGATTCACGAGGTTATCAAACAAGAGGTTCTCGAAACTTCTTGATGCGGTCACGATTACCCGATCTGATAGTCCTTGGGTTAGCCAATTCATTGCGTTCCAAAAAGGGTGGCATTCTTGTTGTCACGAATGAAAGCGAGTTGATTCCAGCTCGATTGGTTCTGAGGATGGCGTGTTTGTATTGACTATCGCAAGTTAAGCGAAGCCACCGTAAAGACCATTTACTCTACCGCTTCATGGACGGATGCTTGAGAGATTAGCGAGGAGCGATACTATTGTTTCCTTGATGGTTTCTCGGGTTACTTCCGATCCCCATTGATCCGTTGGATCAAGAAAACTTCATTCACTGCCCATACGGGACGTTTGCCTATAGGCGTATGCCTTTTGGCTTATGCGATGCACTCGGGCGCGTTCCAGCGTTGTATGATGGCCATTTTCCACGACATGATCGGAAACTATGGAAGTGTTTATGGATGACTTCTCGGTCATTGGGGACTCATTTAGGACTTGTCTCTCCCGGCAGACAAAATGCTTAAGCGGTGTGAAGACACAATCTCTGTCTAAGCGGGAGAAGAGCAGCACTTTATGGTCAAAGAGGCATAGTCCTCGGCCATAAGATTTCAAAGCGGGATCGAGGTTGATGAGAGCAAAAGTTGATGTCATTGCTAAACTACCTCATCCTACTCTTTGTCAAAGGTGTTAGGAGTTTTCTAGGTCATCTGGGGTTTTATCGTAGATTTATTCAAGATTTCTCTAAAATCGCTCGACCTATGACCCATCTTCTCGAAAAGATGCTCCTTTCATCTTCTCTCTGAGTGCATCGAAGCTTTTGAAACACTTAAGAAAAAGCTACGGGCACCCATTCTAGTTGCCCATTTGGGATTTACCGCCGAGCTCATGTGCGATGCAAGTGACTTTGCAATTGTGCGGATCTTGGGGTAGCGTAAAACCAAACATTCCAGGCCAATCCCTCTGTGAAACAAAACTATGGTGAAGCTCGGACCCATTACACCCCTCTGGAAAAAAGAATTATTAGCGGTGGTGTATGCGTTTCGAAGTTTCGGCCATATCTCATCTTGACCAAATCGTGGTATATCACGGATCACTCGGCACTCAAATATCTCTTTGCAAAACAAGATGCTGGCGAGATTGCTCCGTTGGGTTCTCCTCTACAAGAATTTGATATCATCATCCGTGATAAAAAGGAGGCGAGAACACAGTTTGCGATCATCTCTCCGATTAGAGAACCCTCATCAAAATGTGTTCGAGAAAAGAAATCAATGAAACATTTCCTCTCGAAACACTCAGCGTGGTTTCTTTTAGTGGAATTCTTACCCCATGGTTTCACTTTAGCTTTGCAAATTACCATGCGGGTAACTTTGTTAATGAAAGGATGTCGTCCAGCAGGAAAAATAAATTCTTTAAAGATGTGAAACATTATTTACAGGGACGACCCTACTTGTTTAAAATCATGCGGATCAAGTCATCCGTGATGTGTACATGGTCGGGAAGCTATTAAACATTCTCAAGCTTGCCATTACGGACCTCTTTGGGACATCATAGCCCAACTACACTTGAAGGTGTTTGATTCCGGATTCTATTGGCCGCAATCTATAAGGATGCCCGTGAATTCGTCGAAAACTGTGTGCTTGTCAGCGTCACGGGAATATCTCAAAAGGAATGAAATGCATAAGCGCCATTCAAGTGTGTGAGATTTTTGACATCTGGGGCATCGACTTTATGGGGACCATTTCCTTCTTCTCACGAAATAAGTACATACTGGGTGATTGACTTCTTGTCAAAATGGGTTGAAGCTAAAGCTTTACGCACAGCGATGCCCAGAGTTGTTGTGAAATTCTTGAAATCCTTATTTGCTAGGTTTGGAACTCCAGAGCCATCATCGGTGATCGTGAGTACGCATTTCTGCAATGACAATTTGCAAGAGTCATGCAAAGTATGGTGTAACTCACCGTACCTCCTCTGCGTACCACCCGCAAGCAAGTGGGCAAGTGGAAGTTTCTAGCAAGGATTAAAGAATCTTGGAGAGAACGGTTGGCGGCCGTGCCTCTTGGTCGAATAAGTTAGATGGCGCACTCTGGGCCTTAAATGCTGACCTACAAAACACCGTCGTTGTACTCCATCTGAGTGGTGTCACGGGAGGCGTGTCATCTTCCGGTTGAGCTTCGAGCACAAGGCATCTGGGCCTTGAAGCATGCTAATTTCGACATTCGAGGCGGCGGGTGATCATCGGAAAGTTCAAATGAATGAATTAAATGAACTCCGTGATCAAGCTTACGAGAACTCTTTGATCTACAAACAAAGACAAAGAAGATTCATGACTCGAAAATCAAAACCAGCGTTTTCAGCGTTGGTGATCGAGTCCTTCTTTTCAATTCAAGATTGAAGATTTTCTCGGGGAAGCTCAAATCCGTTAGTGCGGACCATTTTATGTAACACCCCCCAAAATGGCTCAGCGGAAGCATACGAGTGTTGGGGTGCTACTAAATTGGTATCACAACATAAGCATAGAACAACGGAATTTCATAAATAAACTTTTATTCATTTCTTAAAAACAATGTTTACATTATTTAATTAGTCACGGAAAATTGCCCATTATAAAAGGTGGTCCCATACATAAATCGAGTCATCTATGACCATGCCATGCCTTTGCCTTGCGCCTCCGAAGATAAGCTATCACCTCGAAACACGAAGATACATGCTAAAAGGGTGGAAACTTCTGTTGGTGAGTTCATAGGTTTATTTAAAAGGAAATTGATTACCTTTGTTTCAATGTTGGTTTTGATGATCATTCGTCTTGCATAATGTCATAAAGTTTATGGTTTCAATTCATAAAAGGGTTTCATTAGTGGACCATAAGTAGGGTATATGTACATTACAACGAATATAATGTCATATATTGAATCTATTACGCTCAGCACTAAGTTCATGCAACCGAAACTACGACGGTTCTTGTATGCCCAAAAAGTCATACAATTAAGTAGCCCATGGCGAGTGTTTATCCCAATACACTCGGTCCCGGAGCATGTTATATGTTTAGCCTTGACCCAGCGAGGTCGTCAGCAGAGCAGTCACCCTCAATAGATCTATTTATAACATTCGCGCTTCCAGTGAGGAATTGTGGTTCATGAAGAGGGCAATTTGGGATTTAAGGCCTTAGGCTAAAATTGCGTAATATTCGGGTCAAGGTTTTGGTATGCTATAAAACATCTATGTATGATGAAAACTTTAAACATGTAAAAAGCATAGTATGCATGGAATGCACAAGTAAAATGATTTAAGTAAAATGTGCATGTATCTTCCCCAAGCGAGTGTAAGCGGTTAAAGTAGGGGCTATGAAACTCGCGCCCAGCAATGTGCAATACAGGAAGTCTAAAGGGAATTAAATCAATGAGTGATAGTGCACGGCATCCGACCACTTGACCCTAGTGTCTGACAATTTAGTCTTTATGTTTAAGACTCGATAAAGTTTAACTAACTTTATAAGTTTTAAATATTGTTGTTGTTGTTGTTGTTGCTTGTGGCATCATCGATCTTAGAACAATTTACAAGGAATTCGGTGGATTTGACATGAAGAAGAATGACATGGAAGAAATCTCAAGGAAGGAATTCGACTTTGGCTCAATGATGACCAAATGATAATACATAAAAGGGTACATGAGAAAAAGATATAAAAGTGAACAAGACTTTGGTTTGTGGTAAATGAATGATGATGGACGAAAAGTTTGTACATTTATTTGGACATTATCGGTTGTGAGGATATCATGAATGGCGAGAGTTGTATATATGTATACCAGTATATACATATTTATGCATGTTTACTTACGTTACTAATAAATATGTGAAAAGAGTTTTAACTACTATTTAACTTGTACATATTTGCAAGTTTTCAAAATCATAACTTGTGTCAAATGTATACATTTTAAAAGAAATGATTATGCTTGTAAGTGTTGATATAATTATTTAATTGTTATAGAATATATATAATATATTTGAGAAAAATATGGGCATGTCGGTTTATAACCTTATCCGTTCGTGTTTACAAATCTCAAAAGTTTTCATAATAATCAAGTTTCAATATCCGCACTAGTAATTTAAACCAAATGTTCACAAGTTTATGTAGTTAATAATTATTGAACTATATGTGTATGGAAAGGTTTTAGTGAAATTTAACTTTATATAAAAAATGTATGTTTCATGTGTTTACTAATGTTCGTTTAAAAGGAATGTTTTTCATTTAAAAGAGGATTAAGCCTTATTTATATGATGTAAGGACTCTAGTTGTTCATGATGGTTATTGTCGAGAGTTAAGTTTAAATACCGCATTACTATATGTAAACAATATTTACAAGTTTATATTGTTAATCAATTGAGAAGTATAAATGTCATTTATTTGAGTTTTATCAATGGCATCCTATTTAAAAGTATAAAACTTGTTTTGTTTCCATGTCTAGTTATTAGATTTCCAAATTAAGCGCACCATGTGCTCATATGAGCTTGACCCGATGGCGAACCTGAAACACTCTCTTTGTTTTATATTGGCTGTGGCCCAATGATTTTACAAATGACACTCTTATAAAGCTGGATGGGCCTCTTGATGGTGTAAAACATATTTATGAAAAGCAAACTTGGTTGTGTTTGACAAAAGTTTTGGTTACATATTTTTAGATTCGTGGGGATACTGTTTGTGAGAGGAACATTAAGCGTAAGACTTGAAACCATAAATCGACCATTATAGAATGAGGGCTCCTATGGTACTTTATGACCATCGCAGTGGTCTAGTGTTGTTGGATAGGAACACTCTTGGTATAGTGACTTAAAGCGGACCACAACCGCTTCTGGGGTGTTTTCTACAATTATAAACACAAGGAATTTTGTTGCGACCGAATCAACCAAGACAACGTCTGATGTCATTGAACCACACACACTACTAAGTAAGACACTACTCTCGGCACTGCCCGCGTAGTGCGCCTAAGATGTGAATACAAATGAAGCAACACTACGCTTGAGGAGTTTTCTTGCATGCTAGAATACTAGTCGATAAAATTGCCAATCCTCATGACTAGTGACCAAAAATATAAGTATTAGTACAAGTGTCGAAGCTGGTACATAAAGGTTTAGACCGAGCCTTGTCTCGTGTCCATCGGTACAACCGACTCGAGTACATGGTTCGACACCCTCCGCGGTGCAGCTGACCATACAAAGCAACATGTTCAAGAAAAAGAAAATATCCTTGGAGGGGTTTCATCATAGTCGAATAAGACCATCAACAAGTAAGGAAAAAGGTGAAAATGGCGAGACCATCTTATGTAGGAGTTATAGGCGAAATAAATAGACAAGCGAAACCATTAAGCTAAGAATCGGTTTCGATTTAAGTTGACAATGACATTTGACTACTAAGATTTATCATCTTGATTCTTTTATTGTTTCTTTTCTTATGTTCGGCAATGACAACAACGATTCACAACAACCCAATTAACCATTTATTTTCATTTATCGATTTCAAAGAAAACAATTTAAATTAACAAGGTAATATTAAGATTAATAATGTTTTCTTACAATGAACCAAATGAGTAGCTATAAACACGAAAATCCATAGCTCGAATGAAGGAGACTTGGGACGAATTAGAGCAATTGACAACAGAATTAGCTTCCTTATACATCAACCAGCGAAACCCAACTCAATTTTGAGAAGCCCTTTGTTTGGAAGAAACCTAATTTGTGAATTTGTGCTTGATAGTGGGAAACACATGATGATGTGCGGTTTATAAACACAAGAAGGGAAAGTATTGAGCTCTCTTTCTTCCCTTGGTTATGTTGATTCACCCTTACTTAGCTCGGGTCTTGTCCTCGCCGCCCATTCAACATATGTAGAGATGTGCTAGGTGGATAGGTATCTATTGGAGGGACATTAGGGTGGTGGAAATTTGTGGTGATGGATTATGATGGTGAAGTGGAAGGGAGCAAACTCCTTTCTTGTTCTGGTTTTGTTTAGAAGCGAAAAATGGAAACAAGTGAAGAAGAAGAGATATAAGGGTAGAGACGGATGAAGATTTGTTTTGTTTTATTATAATTCTTGTATTAGTTGTACCAGGTGTTTTGTCGAATCTTGAGTAAGCGTACCTTCCGGTGCGAAAGATATAGAAGAATATATATTTGGAGCGATTTCTTAAATGTAATAATATGACATTATTATTCGTTGAAATTTGATTATAATTGTTTGCCGTTATAAATTTGGTGTCGGTCTGCGTGCGGTGCCGTGGCTTCCTAAATTCACAAGATAACCTCTCGTTTTCTTTCGTAAATTATTAGTGATTGATAAAAAGTGTATTTTCTCTTATCTCGATATTTATTTTTAGTTTTGTATACTCTTTACTGTTGCGATATCACGGAATAACTTATGGATTAAGCTTATATGCGCTTTCATTTTAGCAGACGGTAGTAAATTTCACATATACGTTGTGGGCAAGTATTGTATGTCGGTGTCTTATTTCTAAAGGAGCGAAATGACCTCTCGTTTATGGATACGAATATTGACAAGCTGTCGAGGAAAATAGCCGATTTGAATATTACATAGCAATAAATATTATTATACTAATCCGAATTTTACGGGTTGTTATAGTCTACCCGCGCTACAGGAGATCCGTCCGGATCTCGATTCACATATCAAATAGGGTGTCGGAAGCAGGTGATTGTATTGGAACAAGTTTACGAATTTTCCTAGGTTGTTCTAGGGTTTCCCTTTTGGGTATGGGTACCTAGGTGTTATGCCGTAAAGACATCATCTATCGAGGAGCAATGATTTTTCTGGGTTAGGTTCATTGAGTGAACGTTTTAATTCTTGATGTTATGAGGTTTCACCATTTTGTTAGTGTGAGCATCTCTAACTTCTCATGGTTTTATCAAAACGTACCCATTTTTTTTTTTTTTTGTTTAATGGTTCTAAGTATATGGATTGATTCTTAAGGGATGAAGAAACATTTGTTTTCGAATTTCCCTAAATGTTTGTACAAGTTTGACTAAGACCATATTTCAAAATCGATAAGATGTAAAATGACATATTTTAAAAGATTGTAAACCGGTTCTAAATTATGGGGTGTATAGGAAATTTTATGAAACTTTTAGTGTTTCACATTTTGTCTCATTTTAATGAGGATTTTGGAAAGTATTATTGTTGGATTCTAAAGGGAATCCTCAAATTTGGAAAATATATTGTAGCAAGGATGTGTAGCAGGATATAACATTTACCCATAGCTACTGTAGGGTTCGGTTGTCTAAGTTGGGTAAGGTCTGGGATTTAATGTCGTTGAACCTCATGGTTATCTATGGTTTTAGGTAGCGGCGTAGGATATATTCTAGGGTCAGGCTTAGTTACCAAGGAGGACATTGATCATTTCAGTTTATGGGGTATTAACTTAAAACACATTTCGGGAAATAAGTAACCAAATAGAGTGGTTCGGGATACCTTTCAAAGTATTAAGGAACACTTTATTTTGGTAAGGTATGGGTAGAATTGTAGTTTATTTTATGGTGAAATGGTAAGGTGGTAATTTGGTTTGTAGAATGATTCATGAAGTGATTCATGAAGTATCTTGATTATAATGGTTTAAGGAATAATTGGAAATAGTTTGTATGACAACTCTTTTATTTCGTTTGTAGGAAGGTGATAAGGTAAGCACTGTTATTCTTAAGAGGTGGGTGGAGCTTCTAGGTTCTTAATTCTCACGGTAGGGCGTAAAGTTTTCAAGTTTCTGTAGGATGATAGGTCCTTTATCATGCCCTTCTAGATTTTTCCAAAGGTTTATTGTATTTTCTCATAGGTGTCATTGAAAGGTTGCTCCGAGAATGGTTTGATTTGTTCATGGGGTGTAAGGTGTGGGGTAGGTGTGACTATAACATAACCCGATTGTGATATGAAATTATAAAGTTTATGATTAAGAAGTAGTATGACACCAGTGAGTGGCTTATGATTTAGAGATATTGTGATGCCAGTGAGTGTTTTATGACTAAGAAATGCCAGTGAGTGACTTGTGATTAGGGAATGTCAGTGAGTGACTTATGTTTAGGGAATGCCAGTGAGTGGTTTATGTTTAGGAAATGCCAGTGAGTGGTTTATGATTAGGGTATGCCGGTGAGTGGCTTGTGATTAATGTATGCCGATGAGTGGCTTGTGATTAGTGTATGCCGATGAGTGGCTTGTGATTAGTGTATGCCGATGAGTGGCTTGTGTTTAAAGGATAGTGTGACGCCAGTGTGTGGCTTCAGGGTAACCGTCAATGTGTGGTTTATTGAAATGTTACATGTTTATCAAAATATTATCATCTTCTCTCTGGACATAAAGCTATTATAACTATCCTAAGTACTGCAAAATTCACCTCTGAGTCGGACATAGGTGATCAGGCTATGTCCCACTGTCCCTGGTTGAATATAGGTGATCAGTCTACATTCACCCGAGGTTCAATGAATTTTGAAATACTTAGCTTAGTTACGCTAGTAATATGTCACAATACTTTTAAAGATTGTCTTGAAGGATTAGAACAATTATTCTCTTTGTGTGAGGGAAAAGGTGTAGTGCTGTGATACGTAAGTATACGTGTAGGGAAAAGTAATTATAACCTATAATGAAATTAGGTGAGCAGTGATAAAACATGTATCTTATCAAGTATGATCTCAACAGGATCATAAGTGAGGCATCGGCTTAGCGGCGAGCACGTGTCGGTCATAGGTTTTAGTTTTTGTAAAAGTGGTTATAGTCTAGGTTTTAAAATACCCGTTCTCTATAACCTAGGCTCTGATGCCAATCTGTAACACCCCCCAAAATGGCTCAGCGGAAGCATACGAGTGTTGGGGTGCTACTAAATTGGTATCACAACATAAGCATAGAACAACGGAATTTCATAAATAAACTTTTATTCATTTCTTAAAAACAATGTTTACATTATTTAATTAGTGCGGAAAATTGCCCATTATAAAAAGGTGGTCCCAATACATAAATCAGAGTCATCTATGACCATGCCATGCCTTTGCCTTGCGCCTCCAAAGATAAGCTATCACCTCAAAACACGAAGATACATGCTAAAGGGTCACTTCTGTTGGTGAGTTCATAGGTTTATTTAAAAGGAAATTCATTACCTTTGTTTCAATGTTGGTTTTGATGATCATTACGTCTTGCATAATGTCATAAAGTTTATGGTTTCAATTCATAAAAGGGTTTCATTAGTGGACCATAAGTAGGGTATAT
>CM040239.1:149467037-149667037 GCA_022545495.1 Chrysanthemum lavandulifolium | reverse complement strand
CCTCGGATTAGACTTGGGTTCGGACAACTTGAGGTGGATCACCGGCGGGACCAGGCTAACTTTGGGCTAGAATAATGCACCTTGTCCGTTGTTTTTGGTAACTTGACTCATTGCCCAGGAGGGGGGCATTGGAGTCGAGGTCCATTGGAGTCGAGGTTCACTTTCCACTACCTTTGGGAAGAAGAAAAGGGTAGAAGAAAAAGTCCAAAGGGAAACACCACCCTCGGTCGGATCGCTTTAGCATCGCCCCGGTTAGCGATCGTGTTGCTCGGCAAAGTACCCGAGCCCGAGGGTCATCATTTAAAGACTTCTTCAACGATCCGATCGACCAACAATCTATTCATCTCATCTTGGGACTTCATAAACCGCCAGAACCTCATCGATGATGGTCCCGGAGGAGTAATGATGGAGGTGGATTAGAGGAAATTTTGAGGTCGAATGTTTTGATTATGACCTTGTTGTTGAAAAATTCCTTGATTAGGATTCACATTCCCATGAAATTGATTCCCACGATTGAAATTGTTTTTGAAGGTTCCCTGTTGTTGAAAACCTTGATTGGGTCCAGATAGAAATTACCTTGGTTTTGATAACCTTGGTTCATTCTAGGTTGATTCCGATTCCGTTAGATTCGTTAAACCGTGGTCCGATAAGGTTAGCACGTAGCTTGGTTCATTCCGAGGACGGTATTGATTACCTCCTTGATTTGAAGTACCCCTATAGATTTGCTTCAAACGGAACCATCGGGGCAAGAAATTGTAGTAGATGAGGACCACCCAATGACACAAACTTCAACTTTCTTTACTTCACCATGTGATGGTGTTTGAGTGAATGGACTTTCTTTTGGTTAGCAAGAACCAAAGCCCGAAAAAGTCTGGAGTTTATCAATCTTAGCATCGCTAGATGTACTCAATGAGATGAAGTAGAAGGTCCAAAGATTGATCGATTTTGATATGTCTTAAAGGCGGAAAGAACGGACCGGGACTTGTTTTCAATTATTTGTAAGGCTTCTTGGTGGTTTTTAAGGAAATTACCTAGAGGCATTTAGAGAGTCTTGGTCACCGGTCTCGCACCATTATAGAAAGTATCCATTTGCATTAACTCGGTAAAACCATGATGCGGACATCATGAGCACCTTTGTAACGATCCCATGCCTCCCCGAATGATTCATCAAATCTCCGAGAAAATTTCATTATCTCATTCTTAAGACTTGTGGTTCGAGATGGAGGATAGAACCTGTTAACAAACTTGGTAACTAGGTCTTCCCATGTCTCTATAGATCAGGGTTGTTTTCGCCAACCCGGCTTGTCCCTCTGAGAAAATGGGAAATGTGGCTTGATAGCCGGAGGGACATTCTTGTACTTTGGTAGATGCTATTTTAAACCATCGAATGTGTGCATGAGGATCATCCCGCCAAAACCATAGAATTGGCTTTGGGTTACCGCAACAACCCGCCTTGAGCTCGGGTACACCACAATGGCCGGGACAACAATGGCATCTCCGAACCTCGGGGGTGCTGGAAGCTCATTCATAGGTTTGTTCTTCGCCATTTCGGCAGGGTGGTGGTGGTGGTAGAACGGTCCCCCCATCATTAAATGAAGTTCAACCGTTTTCCCCGTCCAAAAATAATTTTCCCAAAACCAAGGAAAACCAAAACACAAAACTTTAAAAAACCAAATCACAAGTGAACAAAGGCAAGTTTTAAATATGTTCGAACTTATTAATGGTCGCACCCCCGCTAGGGTGGCAAGCCGATTTAGTGGTTGATTTTTATGTATTCAAATACCACCAAAAGACGAGGTATGATTTAGCCGATGGGGTTTAAAACTTTTGAAAATATTTTTGGTATCGTCCCGCTTAACCAAATCGTATTCTTTAAGAATCACCTTAAAAGAAACACAAGAAAAAACGTTACATTGTTTTGTTGTTTTATATTGTTTGGTTTTAACACTTTAGGAAAAGTGTTAATGAACTTTTTATTTATATTAACTTTACGTAAAACTTTTACAAATTGTGGTATATGTGCAAGACGGTCTGAAATGCTTAAAACACGCTTACAATTCTCCCAAGGGCCTTAAAATTTTGATCAAAAAACCAAGTCAAAAGATTTGAAACCGCCTTTACACAAATAAAATGAAGATCGAGGAATATAGGAATTCGGTCGTTAAGTCCCACGGGATGAATTGGTGTTAAAACACTTAATCGATGGTAGAATGATCACTAAGGATATGATCGATAAGGTTTCCGGGGAAAATTATACCTAAAGAAAATATTAACAAAATTAAACTTAAATGCAAATTAAAAAGATTAAAAAGTTAAAATCTATTAAATAAACGCTATCACTATTTTAAAGGCGATGAACGCTTAAAAACTAAAACTTAAAACTTACCTTAAAATAAAATTACGCCTTCCACAAAATAAAATGTGAGTTTTAAAGAAATAAAAGGCCTAAAAGATAAAAAATTATACTTTTGGAATCCTAATAATAAAAGAAAATTATTAGAAAAATAAAATTATTTTTACAACTATTTATTTATTTATTATTAAAAAAAACTTATTTATTAAGTATTTAAATTGCACTAAAATACAAGAAAATACAAAATTAACCTAAAAATGAAATTATAACTTAGAAAATTCTAAAATATGATAAAACTTATTTTAAAACTAAAATATATTTTTAGACTTATTATGTATTTATTATTAATTTAAAACTATTTAAAACTAATTAAAATGCTAAAAATACTTTTTAACCCAAGAAAATTATGGAAAAATACTTTTATTACTTTTATATTTATCTTAACCTAAGAAAACTGAAAAACATTTTTTGGACTTTTTATAATTTATTTGTATTAAAAGCTATTTAAAATACCTAAAACTGCTTTTTAATTAAGAAAATAGCAAACAAATATAAAAATTATGAAAATTTCAGGAAAAGTCTATTTTAATATCCTAATCTAGGAAAATAGAAAACATAGGCGTGTGGAGAAATAAGCAATCATAGCTTGTAATCCTTATTATTAAGACTTAAAAAGCCAAATGATAACCAAAAGCTACCAAACCTACACGTAAGCTATATTAAGCTAAAAGAACTCTATTAAACCAAAAACAACAAGCTTGAACCTCTGAATTAAAAGTTAACACAGATTTTATGTTTGAGCTTGATTATGAAAAAAAATGGTATACTACTTTAAGCTATTGACAAAGTCACTAAATAAGCTAAAATGAAAAGCAAAGATTGGGACTTGTATAAGACCTGGTTGAGACCAAATAATACCAAAACTCGACCTTGATAAGCTTTTAGCTTGGGACAAGCTATTTCAAAACCCCAACAACAGTAAAACCTCATGAATTTAGTTTTATGGGACAAACTTATAAGCTCTTGCAGCTTATCAAATAAGCTCCAAATGGAAATTTTTAACTTGAACCAAAGAGTACCAAGTTAATCGTCCAAAGAAACAAAAATCACAGGATTTGACCAAGTATTAAGCTCGTGCGAGCTTTTGAAAGGGATGAAAAAACTTGGGCACTTTTGACTTTTCTAAAACACATTCCTTTGACTTTTATGAGATTGCAACTAATTCCAAGAAGAATTTGAAATTAAGGTGTAATGAAGTTATATTGAGCTATGTTAAATACTTTTGAGTTAATATGATGATTTAAGCAAACCAAATTTCAAAGGAACAAGATAAATGAGATTAAGTGAGAATTTGACTTTTCACAAAATAAGGACTACTTTCTTTGTTCTTTGAGTTTTAGACCATAAGAAGAAACAACACACAAGGTCCCGCACAACCTTTTCACCATGAACCAACAAACCAAACACTATTTCAAAGGACCGGGACCAAAACAAATCATGATTCAAACCATGAAATTGATTTTCAATAATATCATTATTTAACACTAAATAAACATCAAACAACAACCATGACAACATACAACTCACTAATTATGATTATAAAATTCTTAAATTAAGATTTTTACAAATACAAAATTAAAAGAACAACCTACCGATTTTATGGTTCGAGAACACTTAATTATAACTAATGATTATTAAGAAAGAATTACACTATCTCGACAACTAAACAAAATGCAAAAGTGGATAAAAAGGCTTAAGTGACTATGAACCAAAATACTAACCAAGGTCTAAAACACATCCTAAAGCTTCCCATGAAGCACTAATCCCAAGGCAATCCAAAATATACCTTGCTCCAAATTTCAAAACCTTTCACCATGGATTTTTATTTTAAGCTATTTAATGGCTATTTTTGTGAATTTTGGTTTTTCTAATAAACCCGCTTTTAAGAGTGTCTAAAAGCTTGCATAAGCTTTATAAGGAGCTTATATGTACTTCTACCAAAGTAACAATTTCTAACAACATTTTAAAGATTGAGATTTTGAATAATGGAAAATTGATAACTTGAAATAATACTTAAACCTGAAATTGATGCTTACAAAAGTTTTCTTTCACCTTAAAACATAAAATACAAAGCTTAAAGCTTTTACAAACACCGAAATTTGAAGATTAAGCTAAAACGACATTAAAATTTAAAATTACTCTAGATATTTAATTACATTGGTTCCAACCTTCTATTTATCGACCAAATATCTTCGTCGACCTGAAGATATCCCACCAAATCGACCATTGAAATCATCCAGATAATCGGATATGCCACTTGGTGATTTTGGCGCCAATTTTCAATAGAGTGGGTTTTTTCATTAATGGGCTTTGGATTGGGGAGGGAAGGAGACAAAGGGTGAGGAGTGAGGGGAAAACCAAGGGTTAAAACCATCGGTTTTGGTGTATAAGGTTGAAGGAGACATCCACATGGTAGGCGGTTTATCCGCTTTTTAAAATTTGGGCCAAACCGTGGGCTTGATTTGGGCAGTTCATATTTGGATCCCGGCTTTTTATTTTAAAACAAGGACCATATTTGCAATTTAGCCAAAGTTGAAGGGTTTATTTTGAGCATTTTCCAAAGCTCTCATAAGGGTTAAACCTGCCAAGAGTGATTAGTACAAGGACCTTAGTTGAAATTTTCCATTTTTACAAACCAGGGACTAAACCCAAGTTTAGAACTTGAGGACCAATATTGTAATTTTCTCCAAAGTTTATCATAAGGACCATTTTGCCATTTATTAATAGAACAAGGTTAAAACTTGATAATTTTCATTTTTAAATTAACCAAGGACTATTTTGACATTTTTCAAAGTTAAAGGACTAAAGTTGTCATTTTGTGATTTTTAAACTTTAAAGGGTTTGTTTTGACAACTTTTGAATCTTATGGACCTAAAATGATATTTTGCAAGTTTTGAAACCCAGGACTTTTTGACAATTTTATAACCTGGGGACTAAAACCCAATTATGCAAACTTAATACGCTTTTCACCGTTTTGATGTTTTGCATTTAAAACATATAAAACACTTGTTTGTGATATTTTTATCATTTTGATGTGTTTTCGGTTTTCGATGTTTTTGCATTCTAACAAGATAAAAATGATGAGTATTTGACACTCATCAACCCCACACTAAGATATTGCTAGTCCCAGCAATGATTTGAGAAAACATAATGGATTTTAATCTCTTTACCAAAAGCCATTACTTCGGAGTAGCCAAATGTTTCAGCTTCAAGTAAGAACCATGGTAAACCGATAACCATGCGATTTTGAGCAAACCACCGCCTTTCAACGGATTTGATTTTATTTTACCGGCCGCATTTCCCTAGCCAACCTTAGATAAATTATAAATATTATCTTTGGTGAGCCGAACCAATTATGGATTTTCAACCCTTTACCACAAGCCATAAACTTGGGGCTAGCCAACTTTTCACTAGTTTAAAGATATGGGGAAAATTACAATTTTAGGCAAATTGCAAGCCATAAACGGTTTTGGATATCTTTACCAAGAGCCTTTGCCCTTCGGATTAGCCAACCATGGGGTTAGACATGGTGGACTGACAATTTTCCGAGTAAAAGTGAAAAAACAAAAAAAAAATTTTGGCCAAAACGGGGAATCGGTGAAATAATTACATGAAATTCGGAGAATTTCCACACTTAGAAATGAATATTGCCTCAATATTCAAAGTACCTAGGGTTATGCCGAAACAAAGAACATAAAAAGGGAAATACTAACCCATTATTTTGTTTTTTTTTATAACATTTTTTTTTTTTTTTTTTTTTTTTTAATAGATCGGAATATACAACAAAGGGTGACTTCCACACCAGGTTATAAGGGGATAAGAAAATGTAAACATGGGTGAAAACCCATATTTGTGTGCGTTTTGATTCCCAGTCACTAGCTTGACTCGATCCCGCATTCATTGGTTCGGGGAATGTTTGAAACCGGACAACCACGGGGGAATGTCCTTCCAAAGTAATGCTTTAATCGATGACCATTTACTTTAAAATTAGGACCATCAGTTGAGATAACTCAATGGTGCCAAAGGATAAACCTTAGCAATAGTAAATGGACTGCATCTGGACTTAAGCTTTCCGAGAAAATCTTCAATCTAGAATTGAAAAGAAGGACTCGATCACCAACGTTAAAAACCGGTTCTTGATTTTAGAGTCATGAATCTTCTTTGTCTTTGTTTGTAAATTAAAGAGTTTCTAAGCTTGATCACGGTTCATTTAGTTCATTCATTTGAACTTTTCGTGATCACCTACCGTTCAGATATCAAGTTTCATGTTTTTGGCCCAAGAAGTTTGCCCTAATTCCGGAAGATGACATGCTTTTCCGGACACTAGCTTGTATGGAGTACACCCAATTGGTTTTTGAAATTGCATTTAAAAGCCCGGAAAGGGCCATCCGCTTTATCCGACCAGATGCAATTTTCACCCTTCCCTTTCAAGTATTCTTTTAATACCCGATTTGAAACTTCCACCGCCCACTTGTTCGGGGTGGTATGCAGAAAGAGGGTAACACCATACTTTTGCATGACACATCAAATTGGTCATTACAAAAAATGTACCACGATCACCAATTAAGTTCCAAACCGCAAAGAGAGCTTTCAAAAATTTCACAACCACTGGCATCATTTGTAAAAGCTTTTGCTTCAACCCATTTTGATGGAATAGTCAACAGCCACGAGTATGTACTTGTTACCACGAGAAGATGGAATGGCCCCATAAAATCAATACCCCATGTCAAATATCTCACAAACTTGAATGGCATTTTGTGGCATTTCATTCCTTTAGATATGTTTCCGACGCCGACAACGCCACAAGTTTTGACATAATCGCGGCATCTTTATAGATTTGGGGCCAATAGAACCCGGAATCAAACACCTTTTGGGGTAGTTTGGACTATGATGGCTTCTGGGTCCAAAGATGGCAAGCTTTGAGAATGTCAAGAGTTCGTCCATAAACACACCGGCGGATGACTTGAACCGAAGAACAAGAAAAGGGTTCCCAAATAGTGTTTAACATCCTGAAGAATTTACTTGGCCCACATCCCTTTCCAGAAGTTACCCGCATGGTAATTTGCAAAGTCAGAAACCACGGGTAGAAGAGTTTCCACAAAAGAAACCGCATTGAGTGTCTCGAGGAAATGTTTCATTAATATCTTTTTTCTCGAAAACATCTTGGTGAGGGTTTAAATGACGTGAACCCAGCCTGTTTCCTCGTCCTTTCACGATGTTCAAAATTCCCGGGGAGAACCCAACTAAACCAACTCCCTTGCATCTTGTTTTCCCAAAAAATTTAAAGTGGACGATCCGTGAAAACATTTGGCGTTAAAATTTCAATTTGGCAACCCACCAAAGGCTCTTTTCCTGGGTGTTAGTTCAACCCAATTTTACCAATGAAAATGTCAATGCCGTTTCCTTCGACCAATTGAAAAAATTGTCCACCAAAGCTCAAAAAAACCCAAAGCCGGGGTTCGAGCCTTAATGCAAAAGAATTCAAAGGATAAAAAAGGCATCCTTTCAAAAATGGGTCCTCCGGGATTTTTGGAAAATTTGTAAACCAAAAGAAAAAGAATGACCTTAAAAACCCAAACCGACTTGTAGGAGGAGGAAACAACAAAAGGCTTTGACTATAATGGCTTTTGTCTTAAAAAAACCCCCCCAAAAAACCCCCCCCAAAAAAAAAAGGGGTAAAAATTAAAAAAAAACCGGGGTTTAAAGGTTTCCCGGGTTTTAAGGAAAATTGGTTGAAAAAATTTTTTGGGGGGGCCAAAAAAAAAAAGGTTTTTTTTAAAAAAATTTTAAAAAATTTTTTAAAAAACCTTAAATCAAAAAAAAAAAAATTTTTTAAAAAAAAATTTTTTAAAGGGAAACCCCCTTTTTAAAAAAAAAAAATTTAAAAAAAAAAAAAAGGGGAAAAAAAAAATTTTTTTTTAAAAAAAAAAAAAACCCAAAAGATAAAATTTTTTTGGGGAAAATTTAAAAAAAAAATTAATTAAAAAAAATTTAAAAAATTTTTAAAAAAAATTTTTTTTTTTTAAAAAAAAAAAAAAAAAATTTAAAAAAAAATTTTTTTTGGCAAAAAAAATTTTTAAAAAAAAAAAAAAAAAATTTTTAACCAAAAAAAAAAAAAAAAAATTTTTAAAAATTTTTTAAAATTTTAAAAAAATTTTTTAAAATTTAAAAAATTTTTTTAAAAAATTAAAATTTTAAAAAAAAAATTTTAAAAAAATTTTTAAAAAATTTTTAAAAAAAATAATTTTTTTTTTTAAAAAAAATTTAAAAAAAAAAAATTTTAAAAATTTTTTAAAAATTATTTTAAAAAAAAATTTTTTTTTAAAAATTTTTTTAAAATTTTTTTTTTTTTTTTTTAAAACTTTTAAAATAAAAAAATTTTTTTAAAAAAAAAAAAAAAAAAAAATTTTTAAAAAAAAAAAAAAAAAGGTTTTTTAAAAAAAAAGGGAAAAAAAAAAAGGGGGAAAAAAAAAAAAATTTTTTAAAAAAAACCTTTTTAAAAAAAAAAAAAAAAAAAAAAAATTTTTTCCAAAAAAAATTTAAAAATTTTTGCCCAAAAAAAACAAAATTAAAAAATTTTAATTAAAAGGGAAAAAAAAAAAAAGGGGGGGGTTTTAAATTTAAAAAAAAAAAAAAAAAAGGGCCCCTTTAAATTTAAAAAAAAATTTTGGAAAAAAAAAAAAAAAAAAATTTAAGGGGTTTTTTTAAAAAAAAAAAAAAAAAAATTTTAAAAAAAAAAAAATTAAAAAAGGTTTTAATGGGAAAAAAATTTTTTTAAAATTTTTAAATTTTTAAAAAAAAAAAAAAAAAAAGGGGGCCCAAAAAAAAAATTTTTTTGGTTTTTCCAAAAAAAACCCCCCTTTAAATTTTTGGGAAAAAGGAAAAAAAAAAATTTTCAAAAAAACCCCCTTTTTTTATTTCCCCTTTTTTAAAAAAAAAAAAAAAAAAAATTTCTTTTAAAAATTTTTAGGCCTTTTTTAAATTTTTAAAAAAAAAAAAAAAAAAAAAAAAAAATTTAAAAAAAATTTTTAAAAAAAAAACCCCCTTTTTTTTTTTTTTTTTCTTTTTTTTTTTTAAAAAGGAAAAAGGAAAAATTGGCCCAAAATTTTTTAAACCCAAAAAAAAAAAAAAACAATTTTTGGGAAAGAAAAATTTTTTAAAAAACAAAAAAAAAAAGTTTTTTTAAAACCCTTTTAAAAAAAAAAAAAAAACCAAAAAAAAAAAAAATTAAATTTTAAAATTTTTTTAAAATTTTTTAAAATTTTGGTTTTAAAAAAAAAAAAAAAAAAATTTTTTTTGGGAAATTTTTAAAATTTTTTTTTTTAAAAAAAAATTTTTTCCCCCAATTTAAAAGGGGGGGAAAAAAAAAAAAAGGTTTTAAAGGGGGAACCCAAAAAACCCCTTTTTTTTTCCCCCCTTTTGAAAAAGGAAAAATTATTTTTTTAAAACCCAAAATTTTTTTAAAAAATTTTAATTTTTTTTAAATTTTTTTTAAAAAAAATTTTAAAAGGGTTTTAAATTTTATTTTAAAAAACCCTAAAATTTTCTTAACCAAAATTTTTTTTAAATTTTTTAAAAAAAATTTTTTTAAAAAAATTAAAAAAAAAAAAAATTTTTAAAAAAAAATTTTTTTTTTTTTTTTTAAAAAAAAACCTTTTTAAAAAAAATTAAAAATTTTTTTTTAAAAGGGAAAAAAAACCTTAAAAAAAAAAAAAAATTTTTTCCCTTTTTTTATTTAAAAAAAAATTTTTTTTTTTAAAAAAAATTTTTTTTTTTTTTTTAAAAAAAAAAAAATTTCCACCTTTTTTTTTTGGGGTTTTTAAATTTTTTTTGGGGGGGGGGAAAAAAAAAATTTGGAAAAAGGGGGAAAAAAAATTAAAAACTTTTGGGTTTTAAAGGGAAAACCCCTTTTTGTTTTGTTTTTTTTTTGGGCCCCCTTTTTTAAATTTTTTTTTCCTTTTTAATTTTTAAAAGGAAAAATTTTTTAAAAAAAATTTTTTTTCCCAAATTTTCCCAAAACCCCAAAGGGAAACCCCAAAAGGGGTTTTTTAAAAAAAATTTTTTAAAACCCTTTTCCGGTTTAAAAACCCCAAAAAAAAAAAATTTTTTTTTAAAAATTTTTCCCCCATTTTGAAATTTAATTTTTAAAAAATTAAAAAAATTTTTTAAAAAAATTAAAAAGGGAAATATTTTTTTTTTTTTTTTTTTTTTTTAAAAAAGTTTTTTTTAATTTTAAACTTTAAAAGGGGTTTTTTTTTTTTTTTTAAAAAAATATTTTTTTTTTTCCCCCCCAAATTTTTAAAAATTTTTGGGGGAAAAAGGAAAAAATTAACCCCCCTTTTTTTTTTTAAATTTTTTTAAAAAAAAAAATTTTTAAAAAAATTTTTTTTTTTTTTTCCCTTTTTTTTAAAAAAAAAAAAAAGGGTTTTAAATTTTAAACCCCCTTTTTTTTTTTAAAAAAAAAAAAAGGTTTTTAATTTTTTTAAAACCCTTAAATTTTAAAATTTTTTTAAGGAAAAAAAAAACCTTTTTGGCCCACCTTTTTAAAAAAAAAAAAAAACCCTTTCCCCAAAACCCTTTAAATTTTTTAAAAATTTTGGGGGCCCCCCCTTAAAATTTAAAATTTAATGGGGAAAAAATTTTTTTCCCCCCCCTTTTAAAAAAGGAAAATTTTAAAAAATTTAAAACCCAAAAAAAATTTTTTAAAATTTCCCCCTTGGGTCCAAAGGGAAGTTTGGGGAAAAACCCTTTTTAAAAATTGAAAAATTTCCCCAAAAAAAAACCCCAAAAAAATTAAAATTTAATTTTTGGGGGTTTTCCCCCCGAAAGGAAAAAAAAAAGGGGGGTTTAAAAAAAACCCATTAAAGGGGGAAAATTTTTTTTTTTTTTTTTTTTAAAATTTTTTTTTTTTTTTTTTTTAAAAAGGGAGAAAACCCCCCCCTTTTTTAAAAAATTTAAAAAAACCCTTAAAAATTTTTTAAAAAATTTTTAAATTTTAAAAAAGGGTTGCCTTTTTTTGGGGAAAGGTTTTGGCCCAAAGGGTTTTTGGGTTTTTTTTCCCCTTTTTAAAAAAATTTGGTTTAAAAAAAAACCCCAAAAAAAGGAAATTTGGGGAATTTTCCAAAAAAACCCCCAAAAAAAAAAGGGAAAAAATTTTAAAAAAAACCCCGGGGATTTTTCCCTTTTTTTGGGTTTTTTTAAAAAAAATTTTTTTTTTTTCCCCCTTTCCTTTTTAAAATTTTTTAAAATTTTTCCCCCTTTTTGGGTTTTTGGGCCCAAAAAATTTCTTAAAAATTTTTAAAAATTTTTAAATTTTTTTTGGGGGGGGGTTTTTTCCATTTTTTTGGGGGGAAAGGCCTTTTAAAACCCCCTTTTTAAAATAAAAAAAAAAAAGGGGGGTTTTAAATGGGAAAATTTTTTTCCCCCCCCAAAAAAAAAAAAATTTGTTTCCCCCCCCGGGGGGGGGCCCCCTTTAAAAAAACCCCAAAAGGGAAAAGGCCCCCTTTTTTAAATTCCCTTTTTTTTTAAAAAGGAAAAAAAATTTAAAAACCCCAAAAATTTCAAAATTTAAAATTTTTCCTTTTTTTTAAAAGGTTTTATTTCCCCCTTTTTTTTAATCTTTTTTTTGGGGAAAAACCCCAAAACCCTTTTTTTTTGGGAATTTTGGGGGAAAAAAGGGGTTTTTTTTCCCTTTTTAAAAAACCCTTTTTTTCCCCCCAAAATTGGGAAAAAACCCCCTTTTTTAAAAGGTTTTTTTTGGGGGGGGGTTTTTTGGGGTTTTTTTGGTTTAACCCCATTTAAATTTTAAAGGAAAAAAGGGGGGAAAAAAAAAAAAATTTTTAATTTTGGGGGTTTTTTTAAAAATTTTTTAAAAAAAAAATTTTTTTTTAAAGGGGGAAAAGGGGGCCCCCTTTTTTATATTTTACAAATCCAGGACTAAAACTGTCAAGTTTAGAACTTGAGGACCAATATTGTAATTTTCTCCAAAGTTTATCATAAGGACCATTTTGCCATTTATTAATAGAACAAGGTTAAAACTTGATAATTTTCATTTTTAAATTAACCAAGGACTATTTTTGACATTTTCAAAGTTAAAGGACTAAAGTTGTCATTTTGTGATTTTAAACTTTAAAGGGTTTGTTTTGACAACTTTTGAATCTTATGGACCTAAAATGATATTTTGCAAGTTTTTGAATTACAGTGGACCGATTTTGACAATTTTATAACTTGGGGACTAAAGCGCCAATTATGCAAACTTAATACGTTTTCACATTTTGATGTTTTGCATTTAAAACATATAAAACACTTGTTTGTGATATTTTTATCATTTTGATGTGTTTCGAGTGTTTTCGGATGTTTTGGCATTCTAACAATTATAAAATGATGAGTATTTAGACACTCATCGAAGCCATCGTGATCTTCCTTGCTTATGCAACATACATGAACTTCGTGGTCTACCAAATGGATGTTAAAAGTGCATTCTTAAATGGTGATCTCAAGGAAGATGTGTATGTTCGAGAACCTCCGTGCTTTGAGAGTAGTGAATTCACGACTATGTCTCGAAGCTCGACAAAGCCCTTTATGGACTTAAACAAGCTCCGTGGCATGGTATGAAACTCTCACCTTCCCGATACAAAACAAGTTTGTCGAGGAAAGATAGACAACACATCGTTTGTCTATAGAACCCAACAGATGTGATACTAGTCCAGTGTATGTTGATGATATCATCTTTGGCTCAACAAACTACAAACTTTGCAAAGCAGTTTGAAAAACTAATGACAAAGAAGTTTGAAATGAGCATGATGGGGAACTTACTTACTTTCTTGGACTACAAATCGTGCAACCGATAAAGGTATATCCATCATCAAGAGAAATACACGAAATCTCTTGAAGAAATATGAGATATTTGACTATGCCTCAATAAAGACACCAATGGTTCCACCTAACAACCTTGGACCCGATCTCACCGGCAAATCATCAATCAAACTCATTTCGGAGGGATTGTTGGCTCATCGATGTATCTAACCGCTACTAGGCGGACAAACAATTTTCATCTGCCTAATAGCAAGATATCGTCCAATCCCAAAGAATCCCACTCATCGCAGCCAAAAGAATACTCGGTACCTAAAAGGAACCCCAAACCTTGGACTATATTATCCAATATGCTCGGGGTTTGATCTCAAGGGTTACTCGATTCGATTATGCTTTGGCCGCAACATGGATGAAAAAGTACCTCAGGTCTGTCAATTTCTTGGAGGAAAATTGGTGTGTTGGAGTGCAAAGAAGCAACAATCGGTGGCTATGTCCTCATTTGGTGAATATGTAGTCGCGAGCAGATGTGCCAATGTATTATGGATGAAAAGTCAACTCGGTGACTATGACATCCATTACAAAATGGTGCCCATCTTACGTGACAACACCAATTGCAATTGCAATCTCCAACAACCACATCCTCCACCAAAGAACCAAACACATTGATATCGATATCACATAATGAAAGGAGACATAGAACTTCATTTCATCCCTCATCAATATCAATGGCCGATATCTTCACCAAACCCTTGATGAACCTACCTTGAGACCGAAAGTCGATTAGGAATGCTTGACATTGAAAGTCAAGTATCTCGAAAATCAATCTCGAGAAGTTCTCTCAAATGGTTCGTCCTCCCCGAAAAATCAAAATAAACCTCTCATTTGAATGAGTAAGACTCATTCGTGGTCCTTGACACTTGACAAAGAGCATTGAATAAGTAACTAAATGGTCCAAGTATCGCTTACTTTAATATCCTAGGTTGGTAACTATGCCAATTTAATAGAAATATATGTCTCTTTGTCTTATCATCATCCCACTTGGCATTTAATGCCTCTCACAAAATATCAAATTGATATTTTATCTCGCAAAGTGCACTTTTACTATGCGGCCGAATGTTCCCTTGAAAACGGGATTTTTACTACGGGTAATGGGTGGTAGCATTAAATGTGGAAATTCAAGAGTCTTTCAAAACCGACTTTTAATATTTCCATTTGTGCACAAAACACCCTCTTATCACTCTATAAATACCCTCTTCTTCAACACAAACAACACACAAATCAATTTACGCAACTAAACTCATCAAAATCTTTCTCAAATCCAGAAATATTTGTGTGTTCTCAAAACCTCTTTTGAAAGACCTTCCTTGTAAACATTTACAAAAGTTTTTCATCACTAACTAGAGAGATCTAAACCTTTTGATTGTTCTTTCCAAACGTTTTTCAAAAACCCTAAAACTTCTTTAAAAGATATGGCTAGAACACAATCTCTCCAGTTTACTTCTCAGTGGGTAGGGGATCTCACTAACGTTGAATTCAAAACAAACAATGTCATAGGTAATTTTGAATACCCTGAAAATGTCCCAACCTATAATGACATTGTAAAATTTTTAGTCAACCGCCCACCAAACGGCCTTTGTAATATGTCCTCGGTGGTGTACCCAAACTACCTCGTGGAGTTTTGGGCAATCGCTAAAGCCTTTAACCCGACACCTTCAATCGATGAGAATAACCTTAGACCACCTCGGGAGTATCTCATCGAGTTCGATCTTAATGGGGCAACAATACACCTGGATTACAAAACTTTTGCACTTCAACAGGTTAGATTACAACAAAGGTGTTTATGTCGCCCATCCCGAACCTTCCATGTTGAAGGATGGGCTAAAACAAATCGTTTGGATCCCACATTTTGGACAAGACCCCAGTCACTAAAAGTTCATTCCCGTGGCTTGGAGGATCCTTTTCACTTTTGTGATTCGGGTCCTTGGCGGGAACCACTCATCCATTGAACAAAGTTAACTCCATTCATTGATGATGGCATCTTGCTGATGAATGGGGTCATTTGTCGACATAGGGAGATCATTTACGGTGATCTTGTAACGGTTAGAGAGAAAAACTAGGACTAAGTATATTTCGTATCCTAGGTTTGTTTCTTGTGCTTTACAATCGTTATCGGTGCCAATTATACTCGTGGATGAAAAATTTGGAAATTTACGGCATCCCGAGTCCTTCAAACTTTCAAAGGACCCATCCCTTGTCACACCTATTGAATTAACGGCCCATATGGTTCTTCAGAAATGACCTGGGAGGGATCGGTGTCTCAAACCCCGCTCTTAAAAGAGAAAGGGAAGTCTCGAGGCGGGACTAAGACTAAACCAAAGTCTCGGGGCCCCGAGGCTTCAGAGCACCGCTAAGAGGCACAAAAAGCCCCGAGACCAAAAGACACCCACCGACCAGCAACAACCACCCGTGACAACGAAGGACACCGATACATCACGGTCGGTGCCTTGGTCACACTACTACTCCCCAAGATCCGGAGGAAACAAACAACCCGCGGTGGGGGCGCCTTCCACGCCCGGTGATGACATTAGTAAATCCAAGCCTTTTACGAGGGCACACCGATCGATCCCAAAGACTGGGGAAACAAACAACCCACCGATAGGGATACAACATTCACCGACTGCTAAAGGCACTGGAAATACCCACCGGTGTCTCGAGGGTCACTGGGGACAAAGACTCGGAGGAAAGGAACAACCCGCCGATCACGGAACCCAAAACCAATCCTCGACTCCCGAGAAGACGCTGGAAACTCCCACCTGTCCGAGGGGTCCACGAGGACAAAGACTCGAGAGGATCAATACCACCACGATATGGAACCCATTCCCACTCCTTGTTAATCTTTGAGGTTCTTGAGTTGCTACAATCGATGATGACCTTCTTGAAAGTGATGAAGAAATCTTATCGGCAGGAGAAGAAGTGGACGCCGAGGTTCAAACCGAACAAGAGCCTCACCGATCCTGAGACGCAGATCGAGTCACCTTTTCAACACGAAGACAATGACTCACCCCATCCTCCACTCGACGAATTCAAAAGTTTGACAATGTTCTTCCGCCACCGAAGACAAGCTGGTTAAGTGGATCGGTAGGGCTTCAAGGAGGCATTTTCGGGTTACCGAGCAGTTTGGGATCAACACTGAAGCTTTGCGCGATTCTACCGACCTTAGATCCGATGTGCTCACCTTCAACGAAAATGTTCATGAGCACGGAGATCTTATGTACCACCATCTTGTCAACTGGATGAACACATGGTTAAGTTCCTCAAGCATCTTGAGATAGTTGGGGTTACGATTGATGAAATCTGGGACGTCAAAGAAGACCCAACGCTCAATGCCAAAGTGCTTTGGAGGCCACCGAGGCATATGCAAAAATTCATCCAGCTCACCGATCTTATAGAGATGCTCAAGTCTCGCAAATGTTCGTGGTCTTCAAACTTGATTCAGACTCTTGACCACAATGGACTCATTGAACACTCGGTAGCCACCTTGACTCAGCCTCGTCCTCTATGGCTTGGAATCTTGGTCCACGATTGATCGCCTTGGAGTTATCTCATGCGAACTTGGATGCAAAGGTCACCGGTCTTCAAGCAGATACTTCAAATCAAGGCCATGATGGTCGAAATCTATCAGCCTTCAAAGGACAAGCGGCGATCCCCTCAAAGACCTACTCCAACTCTTGCCCTCACCGACGCTACGACAGCAGTTGAGGGGAGAAATCTTCAAGAAACTCCTCTTCACACCGAGGGGAGCAAACACCACCATCTCGCAGCTCGAACATCATCATCATCGACACCGATCTCTGCAGTACCAATCTCATCACTTCCACCTCAGCAACAACAACAACAACAGTGGTGCCTTAACACCAATCATGACAACACCACCTCCCATTATTGCATCATCTTCCTTAGGACAAGACAAGGGCAAAGGCATACCGACAACCATCGAGCACGAGAGATTCCTTACAAAATCGGTGACATCGAATACCTCTTCACTCCTCAACACTAACCAAACACCTTGCTAAAGAAGAGGAAATTGAAACAAGTGAGGATGAAAAGAAGACTAAGGAGGCATTGACCAAAGTGATTGCCAAGAAGTCGAAAATGTGGGAATAGATGCAAGCAAGCTCAAAAGGGTCGCAGATGAAGTTCATGGAAGCTCAGTCGCTCAAATGGTCGCAATGAGAGCTCGGATGAAGAAAGCAGAAAGAAAAGCTCAAGCTCTCGGGCAAAGCGTAATTAAAGAATACAATCGACAATGACCACCAAGGCTTCTCTAAAAATCATCGATGTCAAAATCATTCCCAACACCAAACCATTGGCTATGAATGTTTTGAGAGGAGATGACAAAAGACACTTTGAGGTTCATGATCCTTAAAATTCGGTGACTTTGGGATCATCGAACTTGATGAACTTGGTCCAATCATTGAAAAGAAGAAGAATGCGGTGGTTAAGGACCATGAAAATGCTCGATAAAAGATATGAAAGGTCGAGGGAAGCACCACCAACGAGAATTCACCGCTTGATCGCACCTCAAGGATCTCAACCACTAACTTCCACCGGCAAAAGGAAAGGAGTTGATTTCAACCCGAGATCAAAGTGCTCGCCTTGAATGCAACAGAGAACCGCACGATGGTGTAAATTTTGTGAACTGTCTAGTGATTGAAGAGCACGAAGAGGGCTATTCCACATTGATGTCTATGGAACCCTGCATTTCAAAGATGGAGTGACATTGACCCGGTGGAGTGGGCGCAATGATCACTATATTCCGTGGCCTCTCGGATCCAATCCCCAAAGAACATCGTGTTACGTCAAGACACGAATGCTAAGATCGAGACCATCGACAGGAAACACTCATCACCAAGAAAGTGAAGCTTGAAGCACTGGGAATCCATACGGATTGACATCATTTTGTTTTATCTTTTGTACTAGTGATAGGAACTATGTAATCTAATCAATAAACGATGTATGTTTTATTCATTTACTCGGTGTTCCTTATTGTATTCATTAGTACATTCATGTAAGAAGAAGCCTCTTGCTCACTTACACCGATCAACCACTTAGGCTATTTGTATATCCAAATAGGGAGGCTCTGGGTTCAATAAATACCGAACCCCTTAATCTAGGATTTGAATTGGACATTGCCCAAGTATTTATTCCGTTAACACACACAGTCACCGAGTGTATAGTCTCTCGGTGAGTCGTCTTCGTGATACACAAGAAGAGGCAAAGAAGAAGTCTCTCCACCAAGAAGGCGGAACTTAAAGGGTGAAGACCGAGTCAAGAAGAAGATGATGGATTCGGTGGTGATGACAATAACTCACCGAATCCTAAGATTCCTCTCCAACTTCTTACATCGAAGACAAACCAAGTAGAAGACCAAGGATGTAAAGACCAAGAAAGAGCGGGACAAGGCGGAAAGGTTGAATCGAGATAAGACGAAGTCCTTATCAACTAAAGTCAACTTTCCCTGAATAGCAAAAGATCGTGCTCGGTGTCATCACCGAACTTAGGAAAGTAGTCTTGTCTCTTACCTAGAATAGTCTTTAGAATGAGAGACAAAATACATCAAGATTTTGTCTTTCGTATGATGTCGGTTGTCACTTAGGAAAGAGTTAAATAACATACATGTATAAATAGCATAAGAGATGGAGTGAAAGGTTAAGCTTGTGAATTGTAAAACACACACACATGAGCCATCTTTCACTCCTCCAAATACAACTTAGTTCTGAGATAGCTCGGTGAGCTCTAAGAGTTGTGCTCGACTTAGCTTTGAGCTTAGAGAGGAATCACCCAACTTTGTCATTTCAATCCCAAGTACTATTCGCAAGTACTTGGGTAACGATTCTTTGTTGATTTATTTCTAATAAGAATATGATGTTGAAAATTACTTAGTGTGTTTTCTTTATGTTAATTTCGGTCATAGTTCACTTTTAACTTGTTTTATAAACTTAAACTGTTTTAAACGATAGTGAACGGGGAACAACATTTACAAGCAACTCATTTACCACCATTTATTAAAACAAAAAATTTTTTTCTGAAGAATTTTAGAAGGAAAAATATTTGAGTAGGAACAGCAGTCCTTCGACATACTTTCCTCATTTTGATTTAGGATAAGTGCACGAATTTTGTGAAAATTGTTTAAGCGTAGCACTTTCCTTCTTTGAAAAACGGGTTGCTATCTGAAATAATAGCAAACCTTGGTTTAAGCACGGGGTTACAGTCTGAAGTAACTGCAAGCCATATTTTAAGACATGTTTAGAAAGAAATATTTACACCTCCTGCTCGAACTTCATCTAAAGTCCCGTGCCATTATTGAATGACATTTCTAAGACCGTAGATGTTATCAATACCAGAAGACATGTCTTGAGAAAACATATTTTTGGTATTTTTTAATTTTCTGATTTTTATGGGCTTTTGTTGATTTTATATTTTTCTATTTTGTTTTTTTTTGTTTTTTTTATTTTTTATTTTTGTATTTTGCTTTTTGATAAAATATATACAAAAAGGATAATATTAGTTTAAGAGGATGATGAAATGAGTACCGAGATAAGGATATCGTTCAACACGTTGTAGACGAAAGAAATCAACATCTCTTAAACTTTAACCACCAAAGCATTCGAGGCTTCTAAGAAAATCGTCTGAACATGAGCCTACAAAATGTGAATCTTTGGTAGCTTTCCCCAAACCGACAATCTTCGAATTAAGACCACTTCCCCCTAGAAGATGAAGTGAAGCAAATAGTCTAGTTGTATGAAGCTCAAGAACCCGAAGAAGACAATAACAACGAAGTAATAAGTTAACATGGATCATCTCTGCGGATATCAAACCCGGAATAAATGATTAAGCCCAATCACATGATCCTATTGTGCGTCCCCGATGTACACATTACTCTTTGAGTGTGAGCAGTTGTCAGTTCGGGAGAACAATATATCAACATCTTCAATTTACCAAGTGCATTCCAGTTATCTTCCATATAACCAATCAGCCCATAATATACACAAGTACCCAACCAGAGTAGAGACAACGACATCACAAGAATCGGTTGAATCATTGATCTTCTCGTGGATGTCAACTCGAATAAGCGATTAAGCTCGATCATGTTAATATGTTGTGCGACCACGATGTATACATATCTCTCCCCGATGGTTGCGATCTCATGAATCATTATTACATTGTGTAATTGAAGCACTAACCGAAGCACTTTATCATAAATCATATAGAAGATGTCGATCAACAATATCATCTCATGTTCCAATTATTCTTCTCATATTTCTTCCTACCAAGGTGATTTACCACATACCAAAAGTATCCGAGACCACTTCCCCAAATGGTTGGAATAATACATCCTTCCCCAAATATTTAGAATAATATATCCTTCCCCAAATAGTTGGAATAATACATCCTTCCCCAAATAGTTGGAATAGCACACCAAAGGCTACGAGTTAAACACCGAGTTTCTACGGTTATGACATTTGTCTTTCCAGGATTACTTCAATAGAGAAGAAGTATTAAGTTCATCACGTGTACTGTTGTGTGTTTAGATGTATGTCTTCTTCCCTCACGGTTTTGATACCTCGTAATCAAGAACACATTATATATACCAAATATTCTTGAAATAGAGAAGAACAACAAATTAGCTCAAATGAATCCTGTGAGAATCAACTACCACATAAGCTCTCTCTGACTATCTTTATCAACCCATATGTAGACAATTTGAAGTAACCACTAAAGAAGAAAAACCCGATATACCAAACTTGAAACTGAAGTCGAATTCCCCACATTTGTATCTTAAGCTTGCACTTAATGATGGAAGAACGGTGTTGAGAATTTATGCACCAAGCAAATCTCTAAGTGCTCGATACTCAACCAAAGTATGAGACATTAACACCTCTTGCGATTATCCACAACGACATATGCGTGTGACACTGAGTAAAACAACGTAACTCCTTAAAGTGATAGTTAACCAGGTCTTCAACCATACATCCCGACTGCTGGTAACTAGATAAACCAAGTCTTCAACTCAAATTCTTAAGCCCGAGCAAGTTATCAAATAAGAACACGCCTTAGTGAAAGTCAACTTCAATCTCAAATAAGTGATAAATGATTAACTCTGAAGTAATCAACTTGTGTCAAATGCCCAACACGTGAATAAACATACAATCGGATGTACATCGATCCATTGAATGAACTGGATCAAATGATTCCTCAACATCAATGCCATCTTCTTAAAGATATACATATAGAGACTGATCTGGAAGATTCACCACTAATGTCTTCAAGCGGATGAGGTAGTCATTTTCTTTAATGTGATTGATTTACAGAGTGCACAATAATCCGTGAAGATTTGACAAAGGGATACCAAAGAGCGGATCATTATTCATGAACAATAATCCGTGAAGATTTGGCAAAGGAATACCAAAGAGCGGATCATTATTCATGAGTGCAATCTACAATGATAGTCATTAACAACGCCTTGTGAAGTAACTGGAGATAAGGTTTCTTGAGAATTCCGAGAAGTACTTCTTAGATGGTGAACCAGTTGAGTCGGTAGGAACGAGCATGAGCTTGATCTGGATGATCAACATTCGTTGGAGGTTGGAAGTACTCATCAAACATATCATGAAAACAATGAATCCCAAATAGTATATCCCAGCTTATCCTTAGTGAGTGAAGACATTAGGCGTTGGAGAGTCGTATGACCATAACTCAAGCATCCATCAACATGTAGAATATTCCATCTTCTCCCCCTCAAAATTGCAAATGAAGTTTGCCATTTTGATTGATCAATGAATAAGAATGTATACCAATGAACGAGATCCACTTGAGGATTGAATGAGCCCGGAAAAACATGAAGCTTGTTGATGAAGAATGTCGATGAGAATGGTCATGAAAATGAAGATTTTCTTCTTCAAGATAAAGCGCCACCAAGCGTACACTTTTCTTTTCTTTGAGGAACGGGGCTCAAGTGTTATTGATGACGCCATAATGATGAAGTACGAGGTCCGAACCGATGTGAGCAGTACGTCATTGTTTAGAGCCCGTTATATGTTTAGAGCCGCCGAATCCAAATACCAAGGGACGATTTATACGACTGGTTTGGACAAGACGAAGACAAAGAATTGAAACATTGGATCCCCACTTGCTAATGGGGTCCTTTTGGTTAGCACAAATAATCTTTGAATCGGCAGAAACCCTAGGTGCAATTGCATTATCACTAGGAGTCGAACTAGTAGAAGCATCGGACTTAGTCGAAGGACATTTTGTGCTTATTGGGATTATTCTACCGGTTGGCTTCCAAACCTTAACAGCACTACTCAAGGCATAGTGGATCTAGTTAAGGGGCAAGGCTTGCCAATCGTGAATATTCGACTGTTGGCTTCCACCGAAATCCTACATTGGTAAACACAATCCTGTAGGTTTCCGGATTGCTTAACTGCTTAGTTCTCCAAACTTTCTTAATCGGTTTTGACTCTTAGACCTCGAAAATAACACAACACATTTATCATGATTACCGTAAGATAGACATTCTTGACAAGTTTTGCGAGACAACATAAGACTTCAAATTAATTTCGAAGAAGCTTAGAGCTAATACTAGAACCAACACGATTCTTTTGTTCAAGTCAAACTTATTTTCCTATAGTGTTCTTTCACTTCCTTCTCATGATCACTTTTAGTCAGCGAAATTCTATCCTTCTTTGTATTGCTTCTAGGTTTTGACCCGCTAACTTTAGTGTCAATTTTAACATCTGTAGAAGTGATGATGGAAGCCTTAGTTTGTTTTACTGCCATTTGATTTTCTGGTCTAGAAGTGTTGGGTTCTGAGGCTTTCAGAGGCACATCAAATGTAAAATTCTTGACTTTAGGCATAGAACTTGGTGTAACAATTCTATCTCGCCTATTACCAGATTTAGGACTAGTGACAATTACATATTCTAAAAGTTCCTGAGATCGTTTGGCATCCATGCAGGCATAGGCGATTGCACTATCATGAGGTTTTTCTATTCTATCATCTTCTACAAGCTCACGGAAACTCTTTAAACTATCCTTAAGATATGAAAGGTGTGCTAGATGTGCAAGTTCATTATTCCTAAGTGGAGGGGGAATGTACAACATATCAATAGCATACTTATCACATACAAATGTCTTAGGAATAGAATATTTTCAATTTGGGATTGGCAATTTTCCTTTCACCACACGCTTCAGATTCTCAATTTCGTTAAGCAAAGAAGTTACCTTTTCAATGTGTTTATCATGATTAACTTTGAATGAATCACATAAATCTTTGTTTTGATCATTAACTTTTGAAAATTTTGCTTTAAAACATTCATTTGCCTTTTGCAATTTATCAATAATGTTTTGAAGTTGGAAATTCTGAGAATCTAAAGATGGAGGCATACGGGAGCCAGTCACTTCATTCTTTTCACTCTTCAATTGTGAGATTTGGGCTTTCAACCTTTTGATCGTGTTACAATGAGCTCGAATCTGTTCATCACGTTTGTTGATTTCAAAAACTGCATCAAACTCAAGAGCATCCGAAGATGTCTTGGTATTTGAGGTTTTAACATTTTCTTTCAGATATTGATATTTTAATTGCAAAGCAAGATGTTCAACTTCTAATTTAGAAAACTGTTTGACCAAGTTATCATGATCGTCATTTTCGATTTTATCATGCAATTTTGAATTTTTTGTCTCAAGCTCAATGACACAATCCTGGGATACTTTCAATGCAACAGACATTTCATGAAATTGAGAAGCAGTAATGGAATAATTGGTAACGGTGTAGAATACATCTTGAGCAACACATCCAGAAATCAAGTTATCATTTAAGATGTGAAGATTTTTTCTCTCAATCTCATTACTTTTAAGCACACATTCATAATCTTTGACTTCGATTATCATTATATCAAACTCCTTTTCCATTTCCTTAATTTCTGTATCTAAGCCCTTTTGAAGACACTCAAATTGATTTTTTAGTTGTTTAAAGAAAGGCATGACCTCAGTTAAATAACATTCTTTAGTTTGCTCAAAACCCCTTTCCCCTTCAATAATCCCTGTAGGTGTGATTCTCTTCTGACACGTTTTATCAAAATCAACGAACTATTGGTATACAACATATAGGCTAATTAAGGTCTTGCTTTTAGTGGGAAGAGTTCTAGGCACTAGATGCATTGGTGTATTTGGAGGATACATGTGAGTGTGGGGAACTTTCCTAAGGGGAGGATTCTTTTCAACAAGATTATCAGCCTTTTGCTTATCCATGTCTTTCTTCCAAAAAACTTGTTCAGGGGTTAATTGTGTTTGAGGTCTAAACTTGTTTAAGGCAATCCAATTCTCCTTAGTGTAATCATGGGGTTTAGATGTTATGTTATACTTTATACACCAAGGATCATTTAACTTCTTTGCTATTTTCTCCTTAGAGGCATCTTCTAATTTTCTATCCTCCTCAGTGCACTCAACACATGTAGGCATTTGTCTAGGCTTAAGAATTTCGTTACCATCATAGATTAGTTTTGAGCGCTTTTGCTTTCTTACCAACCTCGAGATTGGGTTCCTCAACAAGGGAATACTATGCTTATCGCTAAGACTCTGTGCTTAGCGATCATGTGAGCAGTCTGAATGGTGTTCCCTTGTACGTACAGTTTGTTTTCAAGTTTTTTCAAAGTTTTTAGGTTGGAAAAGTCATTTAAAACTTTTGATTCCTTAGCCATAAATTCCTGTTTAAGCACTTTCACATTTTCTTGAAGTTCTTGCTTTTGCTTAACAGTTTTATTGAGCTTATCATGTAAGGAGTTTAACTCTTGTTTTAACACCTCCTCCTAAAATTACTTTTTCCGATAATCGCACGTATTTGGTTATCCATCTCCGCTCACGGGTAGTCGGTTCAAATTTAGCACGTTGTTCATATATGGCAACTTGATCCTTATATATGCTAAGCTCGGTGGTAAGGAATCATCGAGGATAAATGCGAGTACTCATGCACTCATAATCATCATTTTGAGTAGAAGATGCACTGACTAGGTACAGAGAAACTTCCATGCAACTTTCCATTGCATTAACATGCACAGTTGTGGTGGTGCATCTCTATCTTGGGTACATCCGAAGCTTCCATGGAGCGTTCCTTTGCATTAACTTGCAGGTTGTGGCTGGTGCACTCTCTCTCTTGTGAATTTGAGCACGAAGATTCCATTTAGCATTATCGACTCAAACACGATAGTCTCAGAAACATTGTTGGGTATCTTCGCTCATTGGTCACATCGTATAAACCGAGTATCTTAGATACAACTGAATCCAAACGTTAGGCATGTTGTTGACGTGCACGGAATTTTATAAATCTATGATTTAAACCGAGAAATAGAATCTTTCGCGGGATTTTACAAAATCAAGAAGAAACCGTTAAGCAATGACCAGTAGAGTGTGTTAAGATGACTGATGGATCGATACAATGATAGAAAATTGTGTGTTAGGACATATGATTGTTTGTAGGATTAGTATAGATGTTGTTTGGTTGAGATTTGGATTGGGTTATGCCCGTTTTTACGGAGAAATTTAGGTCTAAAAACATAAAAACCTCAATAACTTCTATTCGGAGCAGATTTAGGCCTCTAATGTTGACCCTATTTTATTCGGCATGCCATTCTCCTCGTTCTCACGGTCGTTTTGATGGGTAGAACGCTGAAAACGGAGTTACGGTTCAAAAGTTATGGCCGTTTGAAGTTTTGTCGAGAAAAGTCAACAAAACGCACCCAAGACAACTCGCACCCCAGTCAACTCGGTTTGATGACAACTCGCTTAATAGACAAGTCGCATGAAGGGACAACTCGCTTAACAGCCAAGTCGTATAAACTAACTCGCTTAATAGACAAGTCGCTTAAAACCCAAGTCACTTAAAGAGTCAACTCGCTTAATAGACAAGTCGCTTAAAAACCCAAGTCGCTTGAAGAGTCAACTCGCTTAATAGCCAAGTCGCATAAACCAACTCGCTTCCAAGAAAACTCGCTTAAGTGTCTACTCGCTTCAGAGACAACTCGCTTCCAATAACAAAGCAACTCGCTTCCAAGTAACGTAATACCGTGGCTCAACTCGCTTTGTACAATTTTCAAAAAACAACCACTTTAACAATAAAAAACAGCCCAACCACGATGATTCAAGCCTTCCAATTCAAAACCTAAACACATATGATGATCCTAAACACAAAAGTACAATCAAAATTCAAACTTTAACACTAGAAATTAACCAAATGATTCAAACTCTTCTAAACACTTATAACCCCAAAAACCTTATGAAATCCACCAAAAATCCAAGAACATGAAAGATGAGTGATCAAAACCATGGCTCTTGATACCAATTGTAAGATATTGGATTTCATAAACACATATCAAACACAAGTATGAATCGAATAGTATAGAGAGTTTTGAGAGAGAAAGTAGAATGGGAGCCTTTCTAGAGAGAGTAAACAAAGAGAAAAGGTTAGATTAGAATGAAGGTCCAACCTCTACCTTGGAAGGTAGAGGTATTTATAGTTACATACTACACGTCCTCCTTGATTGTGGATCGTGCATCTGATGGGTAAAGACCCGTCCTTCCTCTACGGTGTTACACACGCTAAACTAGGCTAATAACTAACTAATAAAACGGTAAATAACGATATGTCTACAAGCTAACATATGCTAGACTATAGATGGGGTGACCGACACTTCACTATGGAATTTCCAATTCCTAACAGATGCCGGCTTTCCAAACGAATAGTCGGAAGAAAACAAAGGGTTCTACCACTACCTCGGGTTCAACCTAAGCTCGTGATCCTTTGGATGTCCAAGATGTTGTTGATTCTGATGATGAGGAAGAGACTAGAGAATCACGACCGATAGGTCGTGACAAAGCAAGGAATAAATCATCCTCCTCCTCTCTTGCTGATGATGAACCATCAGAATCATTTGTAAAATACATCGCCAAAACTTTCTTCAAATTCAAGAAACCGTCAAAATGGGAGAAAGGTAAGAATAAGAAGGGTTTAGAAGATGCGTACATACGGTTGAGGGAAAAAGAGCTGGAGATGAAAAAAGAGAAACTTGAGCTCTTGAGGCTATCAAAACGGGAGACCGACATAATCTTCTACAACACCCCAATCGACCTAAATTTGACCGGAAGACAATTAGAAGAATTGACGAAAGTCAAGGCAACAATCAAGGAGCGCTACGGTTTAGATTATTAGTTTAAGTATTGTAATGTTTATTTTAATTTTAATGAATTTAAATTTGATGTTTAAAATGTTTGAATTAAAAAAAAAAAAAAAAAAACGTCGGTCATCGACTATGGCATCTGGTCATGTCCGGTCATTTGGAGAGAAAGGCGATGTGGCACTGGTGACTGGTCATGTCGGTCACGATTGTGCCCAACCTAATAACTTTATAAATTTATTAAATATCCCTTAAACGTTTTACCCCATATGCTCTATATTTTATAAATTATACAACATATATATTGTTGTTGTTTACAAATATTATTATCAGTAAATTAATATATTTGCACGAAATTATAAATATAAAAAAGAAAGTACAAGTTACTGTGATATGAATATGAATACACGAGATATACATGCACGAATGACTCATGTTATTCTTCTTTATGAGATTAAGTAAGGATATTCGGAATTTTTTTTATTTTTTTTTTTATTTTTTTTTTTAACTATCTGCATTCAATAACAACTTATGTTATTCCTCTTTATAAGTTTAATCCGTCCACAGGTTTAAAAATTAAATATGGCTTAAATTATTATTAATATGAATATAAATATCAAAATGAATGCACGACCTCACGGGTTACTATGAGATAAAAATAAATAAACGATATTGTACATATAACAACCCACATATTTTTTCAAAGGTCATTATGTGCTACTAAACATACATAATTTCTAGAACATGATATCAATATTTATATTTAAACAAACTTAAACGTCATACCGCTTAAATAAAGTCAACTTCTTCGTGCAACAAAAATCTATACAAAATATTGGTCGATAGTAACACATAATAAATGTAATAGCATACATGCAATCGGTATTATAACAATATAAGTATTCAACATTTAGTATAATTTTATAGGAAAATCTCAAACATTCAAAAACTATTGATTCATAAATTGTCACAATATTTAACTATAAACAAAGTTATAAAATATTAGGGGTAATTATGAGAATGCATCTTTGCTCAAGGTGTCATCACTTTTAGGAAAAAGTTTGGGTATTTCAAAATAAACCTTGAGACTTGCGACTTTTCTACTTTTCATATAAGCATGACAAGTGTCCTTCAAGTTTGTGTACCCAATCATAATTTTAACTAAATTATCTATTATACCTTGTCTTTTAGTACAATGATCGAATCTCAAATGACTTTTTAAGAATCTTGCGAATTTTTTGTCTTTTAGTAAAAAAGTCAAAGTTACTAAAATATTTTTATACTTTTGCTCCTTCCCAATCTTGGCGACTTAAGCGAAATAATATTAGCGACTTTTTTACTTTATACTTTGAATCATTAAAGAAAGCTGTAACCTTCTGTCGTGTGTATTTGAATCATTAAACCACATCATAATGCGACATCACTTTCTTTTGGCGGTGGCAAGTTATCAGTCCATAGTTGAGTTTTCCGCTGAACCTGTTTGCCACTACTATTATTTATATGCTTATGCTTTACTAACGTACATATCTATGAGCAGGAAGTGATTAATCATGGTCCTTTGGTATTGGGTCAAAAACCTGCTCGTGAAATAACTGTTCATATTATCGGTTCTTGACATGTTTTCAAGATACAAGACTTCTCGGAATGACAATATAAGTTCATGTGATGAGAGTACAATGGCGATGGAGGCGATTGTTCTTCTGCAAATGATGCGTTCAGCAATGACACTGAATCTCAGCAGGGATGTCTAGTTAATCCACCATCACCATTTCATGAATTTGAGTTTATGGATTTGATAAAGCTTTATTGTTATTGTTATTGTAATTGTAATCGGTTCACTTATGCTCTTCAATTTAAAGAAATCAAAACTTGAAAGTGTTGTAAAATTCCATTTTCGGATGGACTTGACATGTAATGCAATCATGTCTCATTTCATACATCAAATACTTTGACAAAGTTACAAGGCAAAAGTAGCGTAAAAATAAAGCTGTTGTTTTGTCACATAATTGAACCTCATACATAATTCTGCCGCAAGAAAACTTTATAATCAAATGGCTCTATTAATGGATTACTCGTCAATGATGCCATCATTCTACCAGCCATGAAAAAACTAATGAATTGAATAAATGAAAATCAAAACTACTAGTTTCTTTCCTTTTTTGTTTGTTGTTTGTTCTATGCTTCTTTACAATTTGTACATTGAAGTCTCGAATTTGAAAGAATCAAATTCATCATCTGGAACGTCTAAATCTTAACCAATAAGGTTCTCTAGAAGGGATCTAGTTGGTGTTGGTGGAAGGTGGAGTTCCTCTGTATATAGCCCGATGGCGGTGTTGTTGTTTGGCGTGGTGGAGCGAGAGGGTGCCCACTGTCTTCACCGGCTCGATCGAAAAAAAGAGGTTGGAGTCATCTTGGAGGTGGTGGCGGACGTCCTCCCTAGAGTCTTGATGATTTTGCAACACCGTGAAATAAAAAGATCATGAATTGGCATACTAATGACTTTATAAAAAGATCATGAATTGGCATACTAAACGACTTTATGAATTGGCATACTAGCGATGGTTTAGTAACACTAGCAAATGGAATGAAATATACTAGCGATGGTTTAGTAACACTAGCGGTGGTTACCAAAATATACTAGCAGTGGTTTAGTAACACGTAGCGTTGGTTACCAAAATATACTAGCAAATGGTTTAGTAACACTAGCAATGGAATGAAATAAAGTAGCACATGGTATTTGTATGATCAAAACAAAGGAAAAAGGATATATACCTAAATCGATTCACTTGCATGCTTAGCTATATCTTCAATCGTTACACTATTCACACACCCTAACGCCAAAAATGTAATAAGCACAATTAAGAATGTCATTGGAATAATTGAAGGAGCAGAAGAACCTGATAGCATTCTTTAACTGGGTGCACGCGGAGTAATATGGCTAGTATCGAGTAAAAGACTTTACAATGTGATAGCTTGCTTAACCAAGCAAAATTTATCCTCGCCCCTTTGCTCGGCGGAGGTATCCAACTGAACAATGTCATCATTGCATTCGTCAACAACCACATCATTCAACTCTTCTATAGATGATCCACCGAGAGTGGTTCACCACAAATTTTGATGTATCTCGCATCCTCGTAGGAGGTAGATCCCACCGAGTGTTCTAGCCGGTGGAGCATTGCGTTAGCTATTGGGTGCATAGGTGATAAAGTTGAATGGATGGGACTTGCAACAAGATCATTCCCAAATGCTCGGGTCGGGACTTGCCACCTTTATCTCCATGCTTCTTCTTCACCGCCATTCGCCATTGTTTGAGGGCTTTGGTCGTTTGTTCATCAAAATGGTTTTCTTCATGTCCCAACCCCATCCGAACATACAAAATAGCCACTACCTTTAATATTGTATCTCTTTATGACATAAATGAAAGTTCTTATAGAACAAACATATCTCTTGCAATATGGGTACGTTTGTGATTTAATGATACGAACAATGGTGTCCATATTTATGCATGTATATGTGCATACACCGATATGCAAATTAATATACAATCAAACTACACGATATAGGATGATAACTATAATGATGCACTATGGTATGATAGACGTTATTCTCAAAATTAATATAAATAAAAGCCAATTCGCGAACACAGGATAAGAGTGCATATAATGGAAGTGTTATATAGCTACACAAGAATAAACTTCCGACCCCACGTATATAAAAGACAAATAGATATTACTCCTTGTAGAATGAAAATTCCAAGGTTACTAATATGGCCAATTTCATAAAAGAAAATTCTTACCCAATAACAAGTTTTACAATCAAGAGTCGATATCATCATTGACGCATGAATTGATGCCAAATTCATACTGCACAAGCACAAGAAAACAGTTTTGGTTACCAATGGCTCAAAAGCGAGTGATCAAAAAACAGAATCTATAAAATAACACTAGAAGGCGATTTATACTATACCCATATCCACAAGAAGTAAGTTATCCGAAAAGCATTCGTGAGCACAAAAGAAGCAATAAAACGAGCATCGACATGAGAATGAAGAAATATCAAATGAGATTCCGGAAAGTAATTAAGTACACGAAAGAGAGCAAAGTGTACGAGATGAAGCGATGGCGAGGCCTTGAGAACCAAAATATTTATCGGAGGACAAGTACAAGCGGATCCCCTGACGATCGCATGTCTTTGGGAGGTATCTAGAGCCATTTTGTCAAGATGACTTGAAGTTCTGTTCCAACACTAGGATTATCTGAGAGCGATGAAATGCAATAATATAGGTCAAGAGTCATTTTTTTCTTAATTAATGTTAGAAATAAAATCAGAACTTACGATTAATGGAATAAGTGACGCCAAAATTTTACCCGCCATCCCGCAAGAAAATTATTTTTTGTATAGTTTGAGAAGTCGTGAATATATTCTCGTACAAATTGATTTCATTTTAAAGTCTATAGAGGGAAAAATGAACGTTCTTGTTGAGGTATTGAAATAAAGGGAGTAGTGACAAACCATTAACGTTTAGAAGATGAAGATCACAATTGATGCCCATAGTACGGGATCGCCAACATTTTAACCGTTAATGCGGATGTAGAAGATAATAATATGGAAGAATGATGTAATATACTTTTGGAAGTTAAACTTATTAACCGTTAATGCGGATGTAGAACATTCATTTACACGATTCCACGACAACTTGGAAATCGTCCTCCAAGGACCGTTTGATATACTTTTGGAAGTTAAACTTATTTCCTGGAGCTAAATGAAGCTGAAAGATTCAAACAGTTCATGTAAGACTTTTATTATATTAGTAACCTCCATCAAACCAACAACCATATAATGCACATATATTTATACATTTAAAGTAGCCTTGACCTTGAAAAGATTGGAGGTGAAAATTAAATCATTCTGCTTACCACCTTGACCTTATCCGAGCTTTAAACAAAGCTTTCTTGTTTACACATCAAATCTTGGTAGTAACTTTTATTATATTAGTAACCTCCATCTAACCAACAACCATATAATGCACATATATTTATACATTTAAAGTAGTTTAACGTAAGTCCTTGTCCCAAACATTGTTTTTATTACAATTCGAGTCATCACACTAATCATGAAATTATTAGAGGTAACCTAATCTTATCGTAAACACAATAACTAAACTAAATCACTAACATGAAACAAACACCGATCAAGTTTTCATTCTAACACAACAATAATCCCAACTTTTATCGATAATTCACGAAATTGAACTTTTCTTACAAACACTCCTATTTGGCTATTTACTAAGAAATTTTAATTGACGATTATAACAAACACCTAAGTCCGCATGGACTATAACACGTTTAAACTATTTAACAAATGCTCTAGTTCGATCCCAAACATCATGAATTCACACTTTCAAAAGCGCCGATGAGATATGGGAGGCGCTTTCATTTGCTATAATGAGAGATATGGGAGTGAATCCCAACTTCTCACCGCGGTAATCTTGATCCTTAAACAAACAACAAAAGCAAGAAATACGAACCTTGTTGCCGCCATCAATGATAAGTGGACGATCACACAACCTCAAAAACATCTCTTTCTTAGTACCAAACCACGCTAGTATATTTAGGTAACCATTGCTACTTTATTTTATTCCATCGCTAGTGTTACTAAACCCTTTGCTAGTATATTTAGGTAACCATCGCTACTTTATTTTATTCCACCGCTAGTGTTACTAAACCACTGCTAGTATATTTAGGTAACCATTTCGTTTCTCGAAACCACTGCTAGCTTGTTTTGATTCTAATCAATATGGGACTCGCACTATTGCATACTAAGTCCACACAACAATTGGTGATAATCGAAGCTCATTTACACAACAATCGGTGTAAATGAAACACTAATTATTATATGTATATTAAAATTAGAGAAATAATACCTTCGGCGATGGTGAATTGACCGGAGATGGTGAGATAACCAGAGATGAAGGTGTTGATAGCCGGAGGTGAGGGTGTTGATAGCCGGAGTTGACGGCGGCTTTAGAGAGAGATAAAACTTATGATTTTTTAATTGAAATGACAAATAATGTGAGGAGTTATTGTTTCCCTTAGATATAGAGCAAGAGAGCAAATGTATGGACTCTAAGAGCAAACGGAGTTGATGGCGGCACTGTTTACGTCCTACAATCAGTTATGCATTCTCAATCGAACAAATGTTTTGTTAGACTTTTATTTACTTTTTATTCTTCGTTAAAGTTTCGGTCATTAAATGGAAGTTCTCTTGTAGTGTGAATTGCTAGAAGTTGCCAATAACAGTTTTAGAGTTTTAGTTTCATAGTTTTTAGTTTAAAAAGTGAATTGGTAGTAGTAGTAGGCTAATTTTGGTTTTGTTAAAGGAAAGAAGATGCTCAACATGTAAAAATATTTAAGGGTACAATAGTCATTTTAATTTAAAAAGTATTTAAAAGTTATGTAAAAAAAATATAAAAATACAAAAATACAAAGTTAAAAAGGAGCTCAAAGTAATTCGCTTAAGTCGCTCAAGATTGGGAAGGAGCAAAGGAATAAAATAATACTTTCCAAAGTTTGACTTTTCCTCGAAAATATAAAAATAAAATCGCTCGAATATTAAAAAGTCGTTGGATATAAGTCGATTATAAATCATAGGGATGAAAAGGTAATTTCAATGATTGGTTACGAAAAGTGTCGGGACACTGGCACTCTTAGATTGGAAGAAAAAGTCGCAAGTCTCAAGGTTTATTTTGAAATACCCAAACTTTTTCCTAAAAGTGATGACACCTTGAGCAAAACATGCATTCTCATATTTACCCCAAAATATTATTACCGTTATAATATTTGCTCGAACCTCGTGCACACGAGGTGTAAAACTAGTTAACTTATCGTTGGTTTACTCAAATTATACTACATTATAAAGCGTTTAAAACTTTCCCAAAATCAAAGTCTTAAAATATCAAGCCAACACACTTACTTATTATGGTAAAATTTAAAAGTTAACCCGACAACATCTAATTAATTACATATTAAAACACGTCCTAAATGAAAATACAAGTTATTAAACTTATATACAAACCGATATACACAAAATGTACTCTCAATTTCAATGTAAAGATGTTATTAAATCAATAAAGTTTTTAAAATACATATAAAATTACAATGTTAGAAAATATTATTAAATCGTAAGAGTGCCTCGAAAACCAACATATACATCGTAACACCCTCAAATCTCGATGCAATGGAAGACTTAATCAAGTTTTGGGAGTTACATGGATTGGTACAAGACACAAGTATAGCAAACAAGATAGTCATATTATCATTCAAAACCAATCCAAAATTTAATTATCCAAAACAACAATCCCAAAATGTAAATGAAAGGCCAAATATGATTTATAAAATAGGTCCCCATAAATTATCGAGTTTGATTATGATCCTTGAACCATGCCTCCTTGCCAAGCTTCCACGAACACGACTCCAAACATCACTTAAATACCGAGAAAGACATGCTAAAAGGTCATTACTAATTGGTGAGTTCATTGGTTTAAATTCAAGTTAAAAATAATGGACATGTAGGAGTTTATTTGCTATGCGAGACCTAAGATAGATACACATCATCATACCAATCATATACCAATCACATACTAATATCACAATCAACAATATCATCAAAATCATATCCAACGTCATAGTAGGGCCCCTAGCGACACTAGCCAGCGCAGTCGTAGCAAAGTCTAGAACGATTGCTAACCCTGGACTAGGTCGAGGTAGAAGTCTATACTTAGCTAGGCAAGTGTTATAGCAATTAGGATTGCTACCCTAGACTAAGGCAACAACTACCACATATCTATCTAAACAATCAAGCACATAAGCAAATCAAAATGGTTTAAAAGGTCCAAAAAGAGTAGCATGATTCTCACCGCAAATTAGTTAAAACATAGATAAAAGTGGGGCTATGAAACTCACCTCAAGCAAGCAACGCACAAACAAACACTAGCAAGAAGATAACGACTACCACGGCTCAAGAACTATCAACTCGGCACAACCTATTAATGTAAACCAATTTTAATATATATTTCCCAAAATCAACGTTATCTATCCCAATGTATTCCTTTTCTTTATCTCCAAAATGTCTTGTTTCACCGTTTAGTCCTAGTGTTTGGTATCGCTGTGTGTGTATCGACTCAACATGATATCATGAATGCACTCAAACAAACACAATGTGACTCAATGCAACACAATGAGACGTATAAGCGATAAGCTCCATAGTGTAATAAGTTTCAGAATATATAGTAGACCTTATCGAATTCGTCAATTCGATAAACTCAATCATTTATTCGTGCCGCTTATTATCCTATAAACCGGTCGCATCCTAACGAGTCATAAGGATAATTCACGCATTAATAACGTTACCCAACGTACCTAGCGGGCTCTTATTAGATTCGTCAACCTAATAAGTCCGCTATCCACCCGGATCGACGCTATTAATGTTAGGTCATCCGTAACCCATGCACACAACGTAAATAAATTAAATACTTGAAACTAGTATTAAATGCTCATAAATGACACATTTTGATAAACGTGCACTCGAAACATTAAATACTCTTTAATTAGAAAACATTTGCTTTTAATCGTTAATTCCCATTTAAAAATAGCGAATAACAAGATAAGCCTTGTTATTGATAGTTTTGGTATAAAACTATTTATTATTTATGTTTCACCATTTATTAATCATGTTTATATATATATTTATTACGTCAAATTCAATATAAGTCTTAAATCGTTATTCGCTTCGAGTCCACAAGAACGAGCCATGACTTCTCGGCTTTTAATCAATCAATAGTCCAAAATATACTAAAGTCCATGTTACGGCATTGTCGGGGTCAACTATGACTAAAAAGTCAAAGTAACACCGACGTTGCTCAAAGTTGACAATTTATATTACAAGTCCAAGTAAATATTCACAATAGCGCAACTCAATCTCAAATCAACTCATATCAATTTCGCCATCCATACTATCTACCAACAATACCCGAAACCAATGTTATGACCCTAATGGTCATGACACTGTCACGATTAAGACCACATGAACCAAACAAGCTTTAGAAGCTTTTCGGCTCCACGCGTCTCATCCAAACACCAACAAAAACAACCAACAAGATACCACAACAACCCGACCCGGACCCGTGGCCCATGTGGGTCTCGTACGCCACACCACCATGACCCATCGTGGGTCTTGTGGTTCATACGCCTCAACAAACACACCTAAACACTCCCAAATGACTTCTACTACAACCAAACACAATCAATCAACCTCCAATCAACATCAAACCCATCAACTAATCTAAAACCATCTCATGAAACTATGTCTAAAATGTAAAAACACAACAATATGATACAATACACGATACCAAATCACTAGCTACATGTTTTATTAGTTGTAAATTAGTTTTAGACCCAAGTTTCACCCAAAACCCATCAAATTCGAGCCATGTACGAGCCATAAAGGACCCATACGTGGCTTCTCATGGCTCAAACGAGCTTGACCCATCTTCCTTTTACCTTTTCTCAACCCGATCTACAAGATTTAATGAAAACCCTAGAATCAAGAATCATTTTTGTAAGATTTGTAGGTGTTAATGAAGGCTTTATAGGATATATATATATATATATATATATATATATATATATATATATATATATATATATATATATATATATATATATATGGATGGAAAGAGGAAAGAGATATCTACAAAATGGTGGTGGAGGTGAGATACCACTCGCCGAAGACTGGTCGAAAGGTGGCCGAATTTTATAAGGGGTGGCTAGGGTTTATATTTTAGGGTTAGGGTTTGTAGAGAGAAAAATATTAGAGAGAGAAAGTGGTGTTATGTGTGTGTTTTAGAGAGAGAAGTAAACTAGGATTATGAGGTGGGATGGGGCTTTTATACTTGGACTCAAGGACCTCAAAAATAATTAAATTGGGTGGAGGGGGCTGTTAGGTCACTAGTTTTACAACACAAGCATCAAGAGAAGAGATAGAGAAGCGGATGAACAATAAACCAAACACACATACACGTAGGAATAGTGAAGAGTTATGCGTGAGTATGTGAAAGAGATAAATTGAAAAACCAACCCTTAAGTGAGGGTTATTACATAGTATTTATAGGAGAGAAGCTAGGGCAACACTCCTAGTCCCTTCCTTTCTCCTATGGGCTTGGGCCTAAGCTCATGGGCCTTCTACATAAGCTTAAGGCTAATAACAAACATAAAGGCCATAATTAAGCTAACTATTACATATGAATTACTAACACTTGATTTAGGTTTAGGAGTGATTCCAACAATCTCCCCTAAGTGTTGGTGATGAATGAATATGAACAGTGAAGGCGTTGATGTAATAGTAGCTTTGACGCCTTCGACATTCTTCTTTCTTGTGAGAAGAATTGCCTTGATTTGAACAATCTCCCGGTGTAGAGAAATTTTTTCTTTAAGCAGCTTTGCTTTGACGTCATCTTTTAACTTTGTTATTTGATCATTGTTCTTTGTGATGGTAGTGATAGTATGTTGTTGTGCGCATCAAGTGCGCCTCAGTCCGCTTCATTGCTCCAGTGTCTCCATGTCATTCTTCAATCATGCTCACACGCTCTTTGACGTTGGATTTCGATCGATGAAGTTCTTTAAGTCTTTAACTTTGTAGATTCTTTGATTTGACGAAGAATCATTCGAATTTTGTGTTGCTTTAAGATAGAACTTCCATTAGTGATGATGTTGGCGTGAGCATGAGAAGAATCGCACGATCATTCCGCTCCGAGCTTCCATAAGAAGAAAACATTAAAGCGGTTAGTAATAAGCGGATTCGGAACTTACAAGTTTGAACTTGAGAGTGTTAACAAGATAGTGTGAAACACAACTCTAGTTCTCACAAAGGTCGTTCTCGAACCGGAGTCCCACAAGTGAGATAACGCAATGTACCAAGTACATCTGATTCAGATGAGTCGTTGAGGTACACCAAGCATCACCTCACGATCAGACCGTTTGAGACACACTAAGCGTAATCCACGGGAGTTACCGGTGACTGCTTTGTCGGTGTTTGATGTTGACCTCGCGGAGTTTCCATTCAATCACCGAGGATCACGGTTGTGAACCTCTTATAAATGTTCTCGACATATTGCTAAGATCATGAAGGACTCGATAACGCACCACCGATGTTCTTATTGTTGAACATCAAGTGATGAAATGTCAAGTGTACCTAAGAGATCTTTTGATGAATCTCGTGGCTCTAGACTCAATAGTGCGTTTTGGTTTTCCCGAGCGGAGACTAGGAGAGGGTCTCTTCTTCAATACCGGTGATCTCTAAGAGAAAGCCAATAGTTTACTTAGGGTTCCCTGTGAGAATGAAACAAGCTTCTTTTGAGAGAAACTTGAGTGGCTAAGAAGGTTTAGTGCATGCATCATCGGGTCCATGACGGCTTTTATTCTTCAATACCGGCGTCATCAAGTGACAACCAGAGTATATGAATTGAACCCGTTATCCGCCTAAGTTGAATAATTTGGAGGGCTATTTCTTTTCACCCTTTTCTTTGCATTTCTTTTAATTCTTCAACTCCTTCTTTCTCCGATTCTCATTTTATCCTTTTTATAATCATACCTAAGGACTTCTAAGTGCTAACTATTTGTGATGTCCTTGGGTAGATCCTCCGACTCTGGCGGATCATAGGACAGTTATTCCTAACCTTAATCTCCTTATAACTCCATTGCCATAAAACCATTTTTCATGAAAATCTCTCAAAGTGTTTGTGAATAAAAACATGTTTGAACACTTCAAGAGTTTTAGATTTTCGAAATACTCCCCTCCACATGTGCTTAAGAGTTTTACGAAATGCACAAAGTGAGGAAAGAGCTCGCACTTTTAAATTGATCGAATCAAGATAGACAATTCCCGAGGGACACAGGTTATGTTGCATAGTTAAAGAGATACATTGTCGACTTTTAGGTGACAACTAGCTCTAATAACTACCTTGAAGGTGTGGACAAACCTCGAAAGGTTGTCAAACCCATCAAAGTTCATGTCTATTAAGAGCTTCTCGAATAGGTACAATTTACTTGGATAAGTCTTTGGAAGAAAAATCTTTTCAATGTAAGACTGTTAGATCTCGTCAATTCATGGGTTGAAGTCTTTTCACACGAGGATTCAACTAGAAAACACAACATATTTCTTATCACATATTTTCTCCCCTCAAAAATGGCTTATAAATGTTGTTTTGAAGAAATGTTGAGAATAAATATGACCATTTCGAGTGTTGGGAAGATGAACACTGTGAACAATTTGTGAACAAAGTTTTAATTCAAATATTCCCCTCAACAAGTGATATAAATGGTTGAGGTTTTGAAAAATCATACGGAAGTACTTGTTCTTTTGAGCAAAACCTTGAAAAATGAAAGGTTTGATAGGTTTTACTCAAAAGTAAGAAGCTTTCGCTCCTTTTATAAGGATTGTGCCTTTGAAGCATACCACGTGGTCCTTTCTTGACAAGAACAGGTTGTACACTATTATGTGTGCACAAGCCATTGTCATAATTAGTCACACATCCAAAATATTATGAAATAGAAGCGATTCAAGGGTACCGTGAAGTCCATCAATGTTACCGGGAATGCGAACTGGCGTTGATAGCCGGCGAGAGCAATCTGGGACGACCGCCTACAAAGCTCTCCGGAGTTACGAATCGGTCCCGTCGATACAACCTTTCATCAATCTTTCTAATGATCCTCCTCACATCCCGTCTTTCCTTGAAATTCCATCGCTTTTGTGACCCAATGCCTTCATGAATATCCTTCAACCTATAAGCCAATCCGTCCCTAACCTTCTTCAATGTGTGATCCCCAAACTTATGAAGATCTTTACACGCCATCAAGCGATTGCGATATGTTTCACTAATGTAAACCACTCCGAATGGTTGGTCGATAAGTGTGTGTTGTGAAAGTCGGTTAATGTCGGAAGATCTAGGCGAGGTGGAGTGAAGTTGACACGGGTCCGATATGATTCAACCGCAAGTCGGAGATCTTCTACACGTTCTTTGATGACTATGCTTCGATGAAGATAAGCAAGGACTTGATGAATTCACATTGTACTTGCTTGAAAATTGTCTCATGCGACCACGTGCTTTGGCAAGGTACATGTCTTCAATGTCGTTGATAGACAAATTCTCAAAGTCCGCTTGAGAATGCATAATCCCTTTCGTCTTGCCTTTTGACCACAATATTCTTGAGGAAAGTGTAGTCCCATTTAGATGAAAGATCAACATGTTTGATGGCGACAATACTCTTAATCTTGAACACTTCATGTTGAGACTTCAACTGGCGACTGTGGTAGATTCTTGGCGCTCGCCAATGGTGAATCCCATACGGTGCATCACGGTCATACTACGCCACATTGTTGGAGAACATGTGGTTGGCTCTTTCCTCGATGGCTATGCAGTTAGAATCATCGCCACCATGTATATGGTCACGGAATGGAAGTGTCGAGATGTAGCGTATTTCCTTGAACCATCGCCACCGTGTAGAAGAAATTCCGTGTCTTTGTTGAAGAAATATCGAAATGGAATCCTAGGCTGATCTGGTTGGCCAATTTTGGTAGAGGTTTGACCATCGGTGTAATATGGAGGGTTGTCCCGTTTGGTGAAGTCGATGTTTGCTTACGGGTTGAGCCAATCCATGTTGTTAGACATGGCTCGTGCTATATTATCGAGGTGATAATCAACTTCAATAGCACTTTCCGAGCTTTCTTTGAGAAGTTGAAATGCTTCATTCTTGATTCGCTTCAACTCGGATTTCGTCATCTTCTTCACACGAAATTTTTCTTGTAGTAGTTTCGCATGCTCCAATGTACTACATTATGGAACCTCTTGACCTTCATTTGGGTAAGGAGTGGAATCAACAAGCTTCGAGAACCATTCAAATTGGTATCATCCTCGTCTAGCCATGATAAGACGTCGGTCATAGCGCCTTCTTCTTCATCTTCTTTGGCACGGAGGAGGATTACGGTTTCTTGGTCGTGTCGGAGAGATGGGTTGTTGTTGGGGCTCGAGACTTCTTCAACGTCACCACCCATATACTCAAAGTGATCACCGGTTTTCGATTCGGGTGGTAACTCGGAATCTTGAGGTTTTCGATGAAGAACGAGGAGGAGATCTTTGTTGTCTGGAGTCCGTTTGGGTGGAGGTTGCATAGAAGATGATTCACCGGACTTCTTTGGGCGTTTATGCTCGTCATTCTTATCCCGATCCTTATCTTTATCGACGCGTGGGCGCTTAGGCCTTCGGCTTCTTCTCGCATGCTGATTTTAGTTGGTATTCAAAGAATGCTTCAAGCAATTTACCTTCGTGAGAGGCAAGTGTTGCGATCGTTTAGACATTTGAGCTACCACCGGTCAACTAACTCAAAGATCCGAGAAGATTATGGGATCAACTGGATTGATGTTCACGTGCATTGGTGTTGATTTCATAGTGCGCTTGGCGGATGAAGTAGATTCGGATAGAGTTGTTTGGTGAACAACTCCTTTGTAACTTTAGGAACAAAGTCGAAGGTACTGTGAGTGTAACCTTTGATCATTTCGTCCATTTTCCTTGAAGATCATCTTTCATGAGCTTACGGACATATTCCTTTCAACTTGCATCTTGTCGTTCTCATCATGAAGATCTTGAATCGATCGGTGAGAAATTCATCTTCTTGTAGAGCACGTCTTTCTTTTCGACTGTTTGATGACTTTAACGATTCGTGTCTTAGCTTGAGAAATCCAAGAGGCGCTTGGCTTCTTCAACGATATGGATGTGGATCTTGTTGTTCTTTTGATGGTGGTGGTGAGGGTGAGAAGATGAGTCGATGAAGATGAGATGTGAGGAGATTGGGGTCCTTAGGAGGTTCGACGTTTTCTCCTTGGGACCGCACGAGACCGCTGTCAAGAAGAAACTTTTCATAATCAACATCTTCACCATTTCGGACTTAGCTTCTTCATCGCCTTTATCTTTCTCGGACTTCTCAAGATTCGGTTCCTCAATGTCAAACTTAATAGACTCCTCCTATTGCTTTTGTTGTTGCTCAAGAGTGGTGGCACGGTTCCTTATCGGGTTGATTAACCGCATCGGGATCTAGTGTAGGTTGAACTTCACCACTTGACCCTCCGGGGCCACCCATTTGATCTTTGGCAAATTCCTTCGCAAGCGTGTTGAGTCTAACAAATTTGAACTTCCTCCTGTAGTGGGTTTCGGTGGCTCTTCTTGAGCTTTCCTCTTCATAAGGCACAAGTCTTTGAGTCTTCCCTTTTCCTTGGATAGGCGGTGGATGGGATGTTTTGCTACTTGAAGGAGGTGCTTTGGTTGCAGATTCGAGTAGAAGACCTCTTCGCCCCGATTGTGTATCTTCGAGCTTTCATCCACTAGCTTTCTTTGTGATGGGAATAGGAACAACTTCCTTAGAAGGAGCAGTCCTTTTACGAGGAGGATTCCTCTTGGGAACTTCCTCTAACTCTCGGTGCTTATAGCACTTCCTTCACTTCCTCTTCTAGTTTTTCTTGCAGCGTACGGAAGATTTTCATCAAGAAAGCCAACTTTGTTCTCTTTCACAGCTACCATATATCTTTTATAAGAGTAGAAATTTGTTTGAGTTAAATCGAGAGAAGGAGATCCGACAACACAAGACCTTGTTACTTGGTAGTTGACTCCTTAAATCTAAGCTGTTAGAGTGGGTTCGGACAATCGTCAAGATTTTCGGGTCATTGATTCTTTTGGGGATATCGGGGTTATACCCAAGTGCTCTAGATCAATAGTTTAGTATATCCGATGTAGGGAATCTTTGAGCCAAGCTTTTTGAGAAAGGTCATCATGTCATCCTATATCAGAGCTTCAATTTCGATGTGTTTCATGTTGATTAGAGCCCAAAAGATTTGTAGTTCTACGAGCTTGGGATGCTCATAGCCACTGTCACGACCGAAATATATTTTGTGATGATGATATGAGGGTTCTCCAAGGTGAGAAATGTTTTAAGATCCACGTGAGAATGCTTATTAACAACCCTCAAGCTTCGTCATACCCAATATCGATAAAAATTGTAGAGTCTCTTGATGAGGTGTAACAGAGAATTCAGTTGGTATGATGTCGGGAATGAGGAGAATGACCCTTAAGTCTGCATGTGTGATGTTAACTTGTTTGTGATTGAGTGTCCTTTATATCGACTTTGACCTTTGACCCCGCATTGTATTCCGAATTGTTGTATGTAGATCTCCGGAATAGTGGCGAGTTGGTGAGCATGTTCGATAGGGATGGTTCTTGAGACTATCCACTGCAATGAGACAAGAAGATTCCGAGCGGTGAGAGTTTCAAAGTCAACTCGAGATTTTTCTTTCCAATCTTCATTGGATAGCCATGCGGAAGATATCGGCAATGGTGAGAACATTTGGTGCATCCACATTCATTTGAGCTTCCATGTCGTGATCAAACACATTTAGCCAAAAGAACCAACATATCCAAAGGCATAATGTTAGCCAACAGATGGTTTTATAGTCTAATTATTGAATGTGCAATGTCAATGATTGTTACGAGTCCAAAGTCATTTGTTTGTTCAATAGTCCAATGATGTCGTGATAAGTTTCGTGAGTTAGTTAACTTTTAAGTTTTAAAGTTTATGTTATCATTTATTTTTCACAACATATCAAACGTTTAAGCTTATTAGTGACATTATTGATTTCGTGACATTATGATTTATTTATTTACAAGTATGCACGCGTAACAATTCATAATGAAGGTTTGATCAAGGCTTAGGCGTAGAAATGGTAGCTTATGCGTAAGCGGAGAAGTATCTGCAGCGTGAGACGCAAGCTTATCGTGGGATCCTTACTTACGCGTAAGAAATATTACAGCGTGGGAAAAGGGGACCTTATCGTAAAGCTTACGCGTGGCGTATATTAAACCTTACGGCGTAAGGCTTACTCGTAAGAGTAGACCTTATGCGTGAGGTCCTTTCACACGCATATCCTTCACGAGATACGCGTAGTCCCTTTGTAGAACCTTACGCGTAACGCGCTACGCGTAAGATTTCTCTTCGCGATAACCTTCTACGCGTAAGGTGATCCTTATCGTGAGATTGCTAATGACCTTGATTACGAATTTTACGTGTAGCGGACACGAAATAAAGTCATCATAGTAACAATATTAACACATACATCCATTCTTTAACGGATCATGGCATGAAAACTCATCATACAGGTTTACGCCAGTAAGATTACTTACGCGTAGACTTAAACCCTAGTTTTAAGATTTACGCTTAAGAAATCTAACCATGGAAATAGCATCAAACTTATTCTGGTGGTTCTTAGATGTCATGTGAGTGTTATGGCCATGTTTTAACATCCAACAATCAATGAATCAAAAATACCCAAACGTGAAGAACATAAACCCTAATATCTAATTATCAAGCAATTCGTGTTTCGGGTTAATTCTAAACACTTGTTAATACAAATATCGTCATTAAACGTTATTTATATTTTTTATCTTTGCCTAAGTTTTGTTAACGACAAAAGTAAATTTAATTTATAAAAGCTTAAAGCTTGTCAAGTTTAATAGATATTAAAACAAGCTTTCTCAAACAATATATTCATCATTCAAGCATTTACATTTGTGATTAGTAACATCTTGATATGACTCTAATCATTATGTATGATAGTAGTTTTTAGAATGTGTTAGGTTCTTAAAACCAAACACTATTTAAGCATTTGCATATTTCTAAAAATAGAAATACAACATATGATATCATGTATTGCATCATGGAAATCATTGGAAGATTCCATTAGATATTTTGTATAGATTTGTACTCTTCATATCTTGCACAATCTCACTTAGATAGAGTTGACTTTGGCAAGATTTGATATCTTGGTTGTCGGACCGGCGGTACCAAAATGGTACAGGCGGAACCCTTTAAGGGTCCGCGTTCGTGGACGCCTCTGTCAATTTGGCTATAAATAGCAATGCCAAGCCAAGTAGTTTTTATCCTTTCTAACATACTCTCATACATATCTTCCTCTAACCTTTCTAACTCAGCTTCATATCATTTTAGTGATCTCTTTTGTAGCAAAGAAGATCAAGTCATATTCAAGCTTCAACGAGAAGTTGGAAGTCTTGTTTGTTTAGTGTTGTATGATCTAGTGTTGATCCATACTTCATTATTGTATCAAACCATCATAATCTTGTGAGTGTGAGTGGTTAGTATTTTAGTCCTTAAAATACATTGTGTGTGGGAGTAGTTGTACCCTTGGAAAGAACTCGACATCTAGCTTAGTGTCGGAAATAGTGTAGCGAAGTGTAAAGGTTTTCTCCGCCGGTGAAAGGAGCTTGTTGACTAGTGAAGTTAAACTCTCGAGTGTGAGACTCGGGAGTGGAGTAGGGCAAGGAAAAATAGTCCTTGTAGGCGAACCACTATAAACAACTTGTTGTGGTTTGATCATTTCTTTCCTTATTTACTTATTACACATTGCTTGCATATTTCATTAACATACTCAAGATCAATATCAATTGATCTTTCAATAAGTTTCAAAACAAAGTTTTTAATTGGTAAACTATTCAACCCCCTTCTAGTTTTCTACAATTGGTACGAGCCTCGTTGCTCAAGAATTTCTAAAATAACTTGTATTTTATAAACTTGAAACGATTCATGGATTCGAAAACTTTAAAGAAGGGCAATCTATGCAAAGACCACCACTCTTTGAAACCAATGGATTTATCTATTGGAAAAACCGTTTGAAACATATGTAAAATCAAAAGATATAGATCTTTGGTTTATTATTGTTAAAGGAGATTTTAGTTCTACAACAAAGGATATTTCCGTTGATGAACAAAAGAAATTAGTTGCTAAAAATAATGAAGCTAAAATGATGCTTTATAATGCTTTACCTAGAAAAGAATATGAAAGAATTTTATGTGTGAAACCGCCAAAGATATTTGGGAATCTTTAATTGTTACACATCAAGGTAATTCACAAGTCAAGGATAACAAAATTGATCTTCTTGTTCAACAATATGAACAATTTGTTATCCCGAAGATGAAACCATTGATTGTGGCTTTGCTCGTTCAACACTATCATTACATCACTTAAAGCACTTGATGAATCTTTTCGTAGTAAGAATTTTGTCGAAATTTCTTAGAGCACTCCATCCCAAATGGAGAGCTAAAGTGACCGCTATTGAAGAATCAAAGATCTCTCAATAATGTCACTAGGCGAGCTAATTGGCAACCTCAAAGTTCACGAAATGGTAATGGAGAAAGATTCGGAGATCATCAAAGGAAGAAAGGAGAAGATCAAATCCGTTGCTCTAAAAGCAAAGGCGGAATCAGCGATGATGATGAATCTTGTTCCGGTAGTGAAGATGAGGAGTATGCCATGGCCGTTAGAGATTTCAATAAGTTCTTTAGAAGAAGAGGAAAGTTTGTAAGACAACCTCGAGAAGAAAAGAAGCCATTCCGAAAAGATCGGGATGATAAGAAGAGTAAAGGCGAAAGAAAGTGTTTTAGATGTGGTGATGCAAGTCATCTCATAGGAGAATGTCCCAAGCCACCTAAAAGCAAAACTCAACGAGCTTTTGTAAGTGGTGCTTGGAGTTATAGTGAAGACGATGAAGAATCAAGCAAGGAAGAGATCGCTCTAATGGCACATGAGTCAAATGAGGTACTTTCCGACTCTTCTTATTCTTCTATAGATAATGACACCTTGCAAAAACAATATAATCAATTGTGTGAGCTAAGTCTAAAAATCATAACTAAAAATAAAATTCTAAAAATCAAAAAGGAATTTTTGGAAAATGAAGTATATGAGTTGAAAGAAAAAGCAAAACGACTTGAAAAAGGAAAGGCAAATGACGATGATTGTAAATCATGTCAAGAGCTTAATCTTGAAATAGAAAACTAAAGCTCACACAAGAAGTTCTAATCGAAAATAATTCTAAGTTTAAAAGCTTTAACAAAACATCGCTCTTGCCGATGAAATAGTTAAAATCCATAAAACACCGGGAGACATGAATAGGCTAGGTTTTAATGAAGTATTAATTCCAAAGAGTCAAAACAAAGCGGCGAAAAGGACGAACATTCATCAAAATTGTGCGATGCAGAAGACGGACGAGACGAAACCAAAATAAGGGTTCCGTCCGTTGTGCAAAATGGTACATGGTACTTCATGAGTAATGAATGTTCTGTCTGAACCGTCTTGAATTTGTTAAAGTAACAAAGAAAACCAATGATAATGTTAAACTAAAACCAGCTATTACATCAGGAGTAGGACTTATTAAAAATGAATTTAGATCAAAAACTACTCAACAACGATATAAAACTTCTTTTGCCAAACGCCCCTTTCCTAAGAGCAATCACAACGTTCAACCTAACTACCAACACAACGGGTGGAATCAAAGTTTTCCTAGACCATATCAAACTCCAGATTACATGCCATGGAACTCTTATCCATCATTTCCATACATAAATCAAATAAATGGTATGTTTAACCCAAACGGACCCATGAGATATTGGGGACCAAATGCTTGAGTTATTTGCTTCTTAGGTATGCTTAAAAGTTGGATTGGAACCGATGAATGGATAAAAGATAGTGGATGCTCACGACACATGACGGGCAACAAAGTCTCTTCTCATCATACCAAGAGTATGACGGAGGTAATGTCACTTCGGTAGCAATCTCAAAAGCAAAATCATTGGCAAAGGTACGATTGCTCATAACTCCTAACTATTGAAAATGTTGCTCATGTGGATAGGTTAGGATTCAATCTACTTAGTATTAGCCAACTATGTGATAAAAGTATAAAGTACTATTTGATGAAAATGGTAGTAAAATATTAAAAGATGGTATCACCATAGCTAAAGGAGTTAGGAAAAATAACATATCGTCATGAAAATAGATAAAACATATAATGACAAACTTTGCTTAACAACATTAGACGATAGCTCATCTCTTTGGCATAGACGCTAGGTCACGCTAATATGAGACTTATACAAAACCTATCTTCAAAAGAGTTGGTTAGGAATTTACCAAAAGCGAAATATGACCAACACTTTTGCGACGCTTGCAAAATTGGTAAACAAACACGTAGTAGTCACAAATCTAAAAATATGGTGTCCACATCTAAGTGTCTAGAATTATTACATATGGACTTGTTTGGACCATCCGCTATAAGAAGCTATGGAGGCAACTTATACACTTTGGTCATAGTAGATGATTACTCAAGGTTTACTTGGACGTTATTTTTGAAAACCAAAATGAAGCTTTTGATAAATTTGAAATACTTAGCAAGAAAATTCAAAATCTTCTAGGTGTCAAAATTGTGTCGATCCGAACGGATCTTGGTCGTGAATTTGACAACGAAACTCAATTTGGAAACTTTTGTGATACAAATGGTATAACACATAACTTTTCCGCTCCATGAACACCTCAATCAAATGGAGTAGTAGAACGTAAAAATAGAACAATTCAAGAAATGAGTAGAACAATGCTTAATGAACAAAACATTCCTCAAAAGTTTTGGTGTAACGTTGACACTTCTACATATATTTTAAATAGAGTCTTAATACGTCCTTTCCTAAACAAAACACCATATGAACTTTATAAAGGTAAAAGCCAACATTAGGATATTTTAGAGTCTTTGGTTGTAAATGCTTTATTCTTAATACTAAGGATTATCTCACCAAGTTTGACCCAAAGTCTTATGAAGGTGTATTTCTTGGTTACTCTCAAACTAGTAAAGCTTACATTGTCCTAAATAAAGAAACAATGATAGTCGAGGAATCGTTGAACATAACATTTGACGAAAGTCCACCTCCCTCTAAGACATCACCTTTGGTAGATGATGACTTAGTTGAAAGTCAATTAATAGAAAGTCAAATTAATAATAACAAGGAAGATGAACCATCAAATAAGGAATTTGTCAACATCAAAGAATCTAAAAGTCATCCATTAGAAAAGGTCGTAGGACAACTTAATCAAAGAACCTTAAGGTCACAAGCCCAAAATCAAAGTAATCATTTTTGTTTTGTATCCACCATTGAACCGAAAACCATAAATGAAGCAATAAAAGATGAATCATGGGTAATTGCCATGCAAGAAGAATTAAACCAATTAGTTAGAAATGATGTTTGGAAACTAGTTCCAAAACCCAAAGATCAAACTATAATTGGAACAAAATGGGTCTTCGAAACAAAATGGACGAAAATGGTGTGGTATCTAGAAACAAAGCTAGGCTTGTTGCACAAGGTTATAATCAACAAGAAGGAATTGACTATGATGAAACTTATACACCGGTAGCTAGACTTGAATCTATTAGAATATTACTTGCTTATGCATGTGCTTATGACTTTAAATTATTTCAAATGGATGTTAAAAGTGCCTTTCTTAATGGGTTTATTAACGAAGAAGTGTATGTTGCTCAACCTCCCGGTTTTACCGACTTTGAGAAACAACATCATGTCTTCAAACTCAAGAAAGCATTATACGGCCTTAAACAAGCACCTAAAGCTTGGTACGACTGTCTTAAGACTTTTCTTATTGATAACAAATATACTATGGGATTAGTAGATAATACTCTTTTACCAAGAAAAGGAATCACAAATTATTATTGTTCAAATATCGTTGATGACATTATATTCGGATCAACTTGTCAAGAACTATGTGATGATTTCTCTAAAATCATGCATGACGAGTTTGAAATGAGTATGATGGGTGAGTTAAACTTCTTTCTAGGACTTCAAATTAAACAACTAGAAGATGGTATTTTCTTTAACCAATCTAAATATATAAAAGACATGCTTAAGAAATTTGGTCTTGAAGATTCCAAACCAACTAAAACACCCATGTCCTCGGACACTAAACTCACCAAGGACGAAGAAGGTGAATCCGTAGATAACACTAAATATAGAGGAATGATTGGTAGCCTACTCTATCTTACGGCTAGTAGACCCGACATTATGTTTAGTGTTTGTCTATGTGCTCGCTTTCAAGAAAACCCAAAGGCATCACACTTAGAAGCCTTAAAAGGATTTTAGATATATTAAGGGAACAACGTGTTTAGGATTATGGTATCCCAAAGGAACGGTATAGAAACCATAGTGTATGCCGACTCGGATCATGCCGGGATTATGTCGATAGAAAAAGTACAAGTGGTATTTGCACTTTTGTTGGACATTGTCTCACCTCATGGTTTGCAAAGAAGCAAACGGCTTTAGCCATCTCAACCATCAAGCCGAATCGTCTCACCGGAAAAGCATGTCAACAAGCTCTTTGGATGAAGCAAGCTCTCGAGACTACGAATTCATCTCAACGACATTGTGATACTTTGCGACAACAAAGGAGCCATCGATCTCAAGAAGAATCCCGTTCAACATGCTCGTACAAAACACATTGAAATCCGTCATCACTTTCTTCGCGACAATGTACAAAAAGGAAACATTTCAATCGAGAAAGTATCCTCTCGAAGACAACATTGCCGACATCTTAACTAAACCTCTTAAACGAGAACCTTTAATCTTCTTAGACTTGGTTTTGGATTAATGGAACCAAACATGTAGGATAAACATAGCCCAAAACATTAGAATAATCAAAACAAAACAATTTTGTCTTGTACACACATCTGTAGCCACGGCACCAAACGACAACAAAGACGAAACCAAATTTTTGGTACCGTCGGCCCGTGGTGTCTCTGTACAAAAGCGCTATATACAAATCATCCTCTTCCTCAAAACCCACTTTACCAAAACGTGTAAAACTTAAACCAAGCTCATTATTGTCATCTTCCCACTCACTAATCATGAAGATAACATCATTGTAAGTATCCTAACTACATTTCATCTCTTAATTCGAGTCTAGGATTCTTATTTATGCACAAAACTATCACAAATCATTACATGGGGTTTTATGTATGCTTTTATACCAAATATGAATTCAATTTGTCACACCCCAATTTATTGCATAACTTTGCGCGGAATGGAATTGAATTCGGGATTGGGATCTCATAGCACCACACCCCATTCACAAGTTATATTGAACGACCTAAAGTGTCGCTTGAAAAACACATCGTTTGATATTAAAATAAAAACCATTCGAGATTTACAACATAGGTCCCAAAAGTTTACAAAGTTTATGGAAATATAAATATATTACAAGTCCAAACGATGTTTTGAAATAAAGTGCCATAATGTACAAATGATGTAAGTCGACGCCATGCGACTCAAAAGGTAGTTCCTAAACCATGTCATGATGATAATGCCTTGAGTTACCGAAAATACATTGCTAAAACGGTCAACAATAATGTTGGTGAGAAATCATAGGTTTATGTAAATGTTTTATACGACTACGCAAGTATAGATTAGGCATGACATGACAATCATGTCACGTAAAATGTTACAATTGCTTAAGCGCATGATACCAAGCTCGATCGATGTACGCCCAAAAGAGTGTCTTGCCAAACAACTCGGGTAATGTTTATGAATGAAATGCATCCGTATGACAAGTTGGGATTCACCAACCCGGATGGAGGCGTCACCTCGATAGATCTATCCACTCACACACGCTTCTAGGAAATTAACGGCTCATGCATTTGAAATGGGGACTTTTAATCGGCAACTTTGTAACTCAAGCAATGTAAATGAATTTAACATACTTGGTATCGTAATAAAATGTTGTGCAATGTATTCTCCCGTAGGTTTGAAATAATGTAAAACTTGTAAATCGGGCTATGAAAACTCACTTGATAAACCGGAATGATGACAAGAGTGAGTACACCGAGGTATAATGTGATGCGTTAACCGGACCTATTACGAATGATATGATATGTAATGAGTTGCAATGTAATGTTATGCATGCATTTCGTATGTTATTTATACCATTTGCGAGTTTTGAAAATATTACTTATCGTCGAAAAATACTCTTTTGACGCCTTGACCCTTCAAAAATGACTTTTCAAGTATTTACGTCAAAATGTCATCCTACAATGGTTTTATAATGATTTATGGTGAAATTTTCACTTTTCGTCGCAAAACAATGTCGTCGGAATTTTCATGAAATTAACAAAATGGCTTCGGAAAACTAGTCGTAAAATGGTGTACGTCGATCGTTAGAGAAACGAACTCGACGGTTTTGGAAAGTTTGTATCGAAATCTAGAAGTTTCAGTTCAGGAGTTTTCGTCAAAAGGTCTCGAACATAAAGATAATAAGGGTTAAAGATGGTGATTTTGGCTAATTGTTGTGTAAAAAGTGAGTTTCGCCAAGTTTAAACATCCGTAATTAATTTATTACAACTCCGCTATACAAACGGCTTGTCGTTTTGAAAAATATGCTCGGTGAACTTGATTTTATTAGAAGACATTTCGCTCCAAAAGTTCCACATCATGGTTAAAACAGCCTCAACATGGTCGTTTCACTACCGTAACACTTGTATCGTAAAAATAATATAGTTTTTCGTAAAATAATAGTTACGGCAATTTTATGAAAACGTGCATATCTTTGTCGTTTCAAACCGCTTTCACGATAATACGTCCTTAGCTTCGTATCAAAGTAAACTAATATATTTTTGATAAGTCGAAATAATTTGTGAAGCTTAAGGCTGCTTTTGACCCGAACAAAGTAAAACAGTATGCTGAAATTTCGAAAAATATACATTTCGTCGTCAAACTTTAAAAATTCATAACTTCTTCGTTATAACTCCGCTTTTATCCGCTCAAAAGGCCACGGATTCGCTTTTAAAGTATATTTTCTAAATATCAAGGCCAAAATGTCGTGTTTACAGTCGGATTTTCCAGAAAATCAAAACAAGGACAGAACATATTTTATAGTTATCGAAAATAGTTTTTCTCGGACAAAACCTATTCTAATCCCTTCAAATCAACTCCAAAGCTAATCTAATCCTACCATACACCTTCTTAGGGTGTCATGGGTTCCTAATCATCATCAAGACCAAAGAATACCAAGGGATAATTATAGGATGACCATATATATATATATAACTTCTAAAATCATGTAAAATGGTATAAATCACATATGTCTTGCATGTTTGCTCCAAAATGAAAAGATACATATGAAATGAAAAGGAAACATGAAAATGAAAGAAACATGCTTACTAGTGAATATGATGAGGTGCAAGTAACAAGGTTAAACCTAAACACTCTTGGTTTTTATTTCAAAACCTTATAAAGAGTATTAACTAGATTGTAAAACACTTGACTAAAAATTTTGATGATGATCCCTTTGTTCTTCTTGATGTGGACCGGTTCTTGAAGAGACCCAAGAAGAGAGAATAAATTTTACTAACACTTGAAAAAAAGTGAATGAATGAGAAATATAATGAGAAGTAAGACTTTATGAGGTAGAGTAAAATTATTAACAATCAAAAACCATACAACATTTAATGACACACCCTCCCTTGGTCGGTTTTGGGGAGGTAGATCTCAATATATTTTTTTTTTTTAAATTGTAACTTGTGTATATTTGTGTAAATATTATATAAAAAGTGTAAGTAATTGTGTAGTAAATGTTAAGTTAAGGTAAATGGTAATTTTTGGTACAAGTAAGTTTTAATAGATCAAAATAGAATGTAATGAGATAATAAAAATTGTAAAAATACATTCCTTGTGAAAATTTGAGTGATAAAATAATTATCGATAGTTTTTAAGAAAACGTCGTAATAATATAACTTTAACGATTTATATACCAAATAAATTTAAAACACTAGGAAAACTCAAAATATAGTTTTTATAACTAAATGTAAGTTTAAAAATATGTCGGGATCATTTTTGAAAGTAACGGATTAAATATTAAAAATAATAACTCACGCGATAACGTTTATTTAATATAAAAATTACGCGTTAAATGTGAAATGAAATGTCATGAATGAACTAATATGATGCAAATGATGCAAATGAAATGTAGACTAATCTTAGTCCATATGAAATGTACGTGATGTTATGATCATGAATTCGCCGCTAAACCTTTAAGGTTACGCGAATTTGGAACAAGTAAACCAAGTTTACGATAAATGTTGAAATAGTGAGGCATAAATTGTTTCGAGAAATGACCTGAAAGTACGGGTTGTCACATTCGCCCATCCAAAAAGGAATTCAGTCCCCGAATTCAATTCGTGTTGGTCTATCGAATTTTTGAGTTTATGATGAATATCGAAGAAAGAAGACATGGAGAAGTGTCGTTACGGTTGTCGATGATCGAGAGTTTATAAAACATCGTAGTAGAGAAAAATATTGGATGAATCTCTCATAAGTAACACTTTGAATTGGAACATGTGAACATTTTGCTTGCACTAAGATTTATAAATAACCGCTCCCAACATAACATGATCCCTCCAGAATTAGACATAGTTAGCTAGGCTATGTATAATTAAGGAACGATGATGTGACGTTCGGTTTAGTTGTTATAACTCTCGATGCTTACAAGGATTTAAACCGTGTCGTTAAAATGGTCGATAAAGTAAAAAGAAGTAAAATTCTCGTAAGTGATATCGAATCGAAAGGAAATAAAGTACGATAGATGAGAATATTTTACAACGAGTGGTTTATCAAAAGTAGTACATCTTAGGTTATAAAGATTCGGATACGATGGAAAACATAAACTTAGTACGACATAGTACATAAGGAGAAATAAGACTGTTAGTTTCCGAACTTCTTCAGTCTTCCGCGTCGTTGGTACCTTGACGAGCTTCTCCTCCTCCTAACATGTATGCCTTCCCATGAGCACCTTCAACTTGTTGACCTTGGTTTTGAGGACATTGATTCCGATAGTGTCCTTGCTCCCCACATCCGAAACATGTAATTATAGTTTTGCCTTTACAATCCCTGGCTAGATGTCCCGGTTTTTGGCATTCGCGGCACTTGGCAGGGCAAGGACCCGTGTGATGATACTTACATCGATTACATAGTGGTTTAGTCCCAACATATCCTTTTCCCTTGCAGTCCTTAGCAAGGTGTCCCACTGTTTGACAGATAAAGCATATACCACATGGACCATTATGATGTAGCGTGCATTGATGGTATCGTGGTAAGTTTCCAGTATAAGTTCTTTCCTTTGTTGGTGTAAAGAACATGAACCCCGCGGCTTCTTGTCTTCTATTTTGTTGTTGGTGATGGTTAGTGTTACGGCTTTGGTTGTTGTTGTTATAACCTCCCTGGTCATTTTCCCATTTCCTTTTGTTGTTGTTAGTTTGGTTGTCGCGGTTGTTGTTGTCGATAAAGTTCTCCTCCTCACAACTTGAGCCATGAGTATTTGAGTTACCTTGATGGTCTCTTCAATTGTTTGCGAATCGAAAGAGGTTACCTCTCCTTGAATGCATTTTGAAGTCCTCCAATGAAACTTTCCGTAGTTTCTCATTGTCCGTAACCATATATGGACATAAAGTAGCCAACTCTTGAAACCTTCGATGTAGGTCTCAATGTCATAACCAACGGTCATTAGCCCAAGAAATTCCATTTTCAATTTCTTCACCTCCTGTGTGGACAATACTTAGTCATCAACCTCTTGAATTGATCCCATGAGAGTTTATAAGCATTTTCCATACCAATAGGTGTGCATAATGATTCCACCATAACATTGCCTCATCCAAGAGTGTACTAGTAGCAAATTTCACCTTGCAGTCATCTGGGCAATCGCATAGAAGAAATAACGACTCGATCTTTTCCAACCAACGGATCATAGCAATGGCTCCTTCGTGCCTCCGAACTTGGGGTCACCGCTCTTAAAGTCCATGTATGTACCACTGAACTCTCGAATCTCCCGCAACTCCCGTAGTAGTAGCATGTCTAGTAGCTTCAAGAATACCGTGGTCTCGACAAAGCAGCAGCAGCAGCCTATCGTTGCTCGCTCTTTCTCTAGTTCCCTAGCTATACAATCCTCTATATACTTTTGGATATCGGCTTGTGTCATAGTGGTGGAGCTCTCTTCGCGCCATAACTCTTCAAAATAAAAGGAAAATGAGACGTGGTCAAATCCTATGTTAAGAATAAGCGCTCTAAAGAGAGATGATAGAAGGTGGTAAGTTTGAGGTTACTTGGAATTTCTAGAGATCACAATGCCTTAGGGAAGTTTATATCGATAACCTTAATTTAACCAAATTTTCCTTTAAGGGAAACTCATTGTAGGGAAGTTCACATATTGTTGAGGCCATGTTTAACAGAATGTTCTACAGTCTCAGTTAGAAGACTTGGTATATCCCTATAGTGTTGCTTCATGGGTATTCGCTTCATATAAAATCTCGTAACTCGGTCTAGCTAGTACTTATGGAATGATAGAGTTTGGATTCTAATTCAAAATAGTGGTTCGGAATGTCTCGTGATGTCTTAAGATTTTTGTTGAGTTTTGAATCGTCCTACCTCCTAGTTCTGGTCCTTGTTGGTAATTCCAAAATCCTTTCATTGTTTTCTTGTATCGAGGAATCCTCCTCACAGATGGTATAGGAAGTCTTTCCTAAAAGGTCACTCGTCAAATCCTAACTTATCGGTTGAGTGAGAGATAAATGGCGAAGCATCTATAGAGTGTTAATGAAAGAAATGTTTATGCACGATATATCCGATTATAAAACTTTGCTTTCAAACGAGAATAAATAGTTTGTAAGAAAATTACAAGAAAGTTTATGAAAAGGTTTGTAAAACCACTTTATTGAGTAAGAAAGAAACATTTTTATCATTTACGCTTAATAATAAATCTTAGTTGTGGCTTGGTGTTAAAGCAACAACTTGTTAAGGTGATTTTAAAACAACTTATATAGTGATAGAAAACGGCTTAACAATGGTAGTGAAATATTTTGGTAAGACACAATTCGATTATAACATAACTCGTGAAATGATTTGTAAAATAGCTTACAAGAAAACAATTTATCGTTTGTCAAATAATAGAAGATTTCGTAGTTCAATTAATATCAAGATGGTTTATAGGTTGGTAATATAATAGTCAAGAAAGTAAAGGCGAATAGTCCGTGAGGTAAGCGTACCAAGTTTTATGATTTTAAATCGACATGTGGCTAAAATAGCTCACCAAAAGGGTAAAATAGTTTATAAGACCGTAATATTACTTGCAGGAAAAATTTGTAATATAGTTTATAACTTGCTATTGCAATTGTTTGTTGTTTTATAAAATAATAGCAAATTAATCGGTTTATCATACTATGAGAAAATAGTTTGCAAAGTATCGAGAAGGTCATTGTTTATAAAGTATTATTAAAGTCGTAAATTTTTGGTTTAATGGTACAGAGTAAGATGAAATGGTCGGTAAAATAGTTGAAAGCGTTTGCGTTAGATAACGATGAAGTTTATTATCTCATAAGAGGGAATGTAGGACAAATAGTTGGTATTCAACGCTTTGTTTTGTAAGATAATAGCTCGATGATTTTTCGAGTAACATGAAAATCGTTTCGCATGAGGATATTAAATAGTTGATAAAATGATCGAAACCAATTGATAAGTTGGTAATAAAACAACTTGCGTTAAAACTTTATGAAACAACTTTTCTAAGATGGTGATAAAATAGTTCGAAATAAAATCAAGTGAAATAATTTCATGAAATAGTAGCAGGATAATTTGGAATAAAATTTGTTGGATGGTTTGTAGGATACATAAGAGAACCTTATCGAGTAATAACAGTCTACTAATTGATCGAGAATAAAGTTGGTCTAACCCCTAGTAAGATAGTGATGTATCGTCGTGAAATGATGGAAAATTGGGCAATTGGAGTAAGGAATGAAATAAACAAGGTGGTGATTATCGTAGAGATAATAAATGATAAAGATCACATTAGCTAGAAAGGTACTTATTATCTGTTCCTGTTGGTGGTCTAATCGTGTTTCAAGTGTAGGAGTAGTAGGCGGTCTAGCAACAATAGCCCTAGAACTCTCACAGTCCTCAAACCTATGAGATGGTGTAGTGTCTATAGTCTTAGTGGTAGATGGTAATGGTGTGTCAAATCATGCACGCTTCCCAAGCTGCAAGTTAGGTGTATGAGTATCGGGTATGAGATGTGATGGTACGGATGGTGCTCGAAATGATAATGATGATGAAAATAATGACAATGATGATAATGGAATCCTTGTGGTGAGTTAAGAAAATAGGTTCATTAGGACTAAGCCTATAAGTTCTACCCAATAGTATGATCTGTCCCAACTGAGTGATAAAATTGTCCTGATCCTACAGTGAATCGATAGTGATCGTGATGGTGTAGGTGTAACTTCGTCCTCCTAAAAGGTTTATCTCGGTATTCAACGTTATCGGTGATGAGTCAATTGATGTGAAAATTGTGATAGGGAATGACAAGGAATTCTCCACGTTAGAGTATGAGCAAAAGATAATGGGATGGGTATTTAAAGGCATCCATGTGACAATCGATTTGAAATGAAAGTAAATAACTCGTAAAATGTACGATAAACCGCATGCAAAGTGAACATGCACTTATGATGAAATGATGAGATGCTATGATAATGTAGTTATAGTCTAGGGTCAATGATGCAACCTAGTTCTCTATAATCGTAGCTCGTACCAATCTGTCACACCCCAATTTACTGCTTTTGCGCGGAATGGAATTCTCGGGATTGATCGTCATAGCACCACATCACAGTTATATTGAACGACCTAAAGTGTCGTTTAAAAAAAAAACACATCGTTTGATATTTAATAAAACATTCGAGTTACAACATAGGTCCCAAAAGTTTACAAAGTTTATGGAAATACAAATATATTACAAGTCCAAACGATGGTTTTGAAATAAAGTGCCATAATGTACAATAATGTAAGTCGACGCCGCGACTCAAAAGGTAGGTCCTAAACCATGTCATGATGATAATGCCTTAGTTACCGAAAATACATTGCTAAAACGGTCAACAATAATGTTGGTGAGAAATCATAGGTTTATGTAAATGTTTTATACGACTACACAAGTATAAGTATAGTCACGTAAAATGTTACGGCATGACAATCATGTCACGTAAAATGTTACAATTGCTTAAGCGCATGATACCAAGCTCGATCGATGTACGCCCAAAAGAGTGTCTTGCCAAACAACTCGTAATGTTTATGAATGAAATGCATCCGTATGACAAGTTGGGATTCACCAACCGGATGGAGGCGTCACCTCGATAGATCTATCCACTCACACACGCTTCTAGGAAATTAACGGCTCATGCATTTGAAATGGGGACTTTAATCGGCAACTTTGTAACTCAAGCAATGTAAATGAATTTAACATACTTGGTATCGTAATAAAATGTTGTGCAATGTATTCTCCCGTAGGTTTGAAATAATGTAAAACTTGAATAAATCGGGCTATGAAAACTCACTTGATAAACCGGAATGATGACAAGAGTGAGTACACCGAGGTATAATGTGATGCTTTAACCGGGACCTATTACGAATGATATGATATGTAATGAGTTGCAATGTAATGTTATGCATGCATTTCAGTATGTTATTTATACCATTTGCGAGTTTTGAAAATATTACTTATCGTCGAAAAATACTCTTTTGACGCCTTGACCCTTCAAAATGACTTTACAAGTTTTTACGTCAAAATGTCATCCTACAATGGTTTTATAATGATTTATGGTGAAATTTTCACTTTTCGTCGCAAAACAATGTCGTCGGAATTTTCATGAAATTAACAAAATGGCTTCAAAAACTAGTCGTAAAATGGTGTACGTCGATCGTTAGAGAAACGAACTCGACGGTTTTGGAAAGTTTGTATCGAAATCTAGAAGTTTCAGTTCAGAGTTTTCGTCATAAAGGTCTCGAACATAAAGATAATAAGGGTTAAAGATGGTGATTTTGGCTAATTGTTATGTAAAAGTGAGTTTCGCCAAGTTTAAACATCCGTAATTAATTTATTACAACTCCGCTATACAAACGGCTTGTCGTTTTGAAAAATATGCTCGGTGATCTTGATTTTATTAGAAGACATTTCGCTCCAAAAGTTCCACATCATGGTTAAAAACAGCCTCAACATGGTCGTTTAACTACCGTAACACTTGTATCGTAAAAATAATATAGTTTTTCGTAAAATAATAGTTACGGCAATTTTATGAAAACGTGCATATCTTTGTCGTTTCAAACCGCTTTCACGATAATACGTCCTTAGCTTCGTATCAAAGTATACTAATATATTTTGATAAGTCGAAATAATTTGTGAAGCTTAAGGCTCGTTTTGACCCGGACAAAGTAAAAATAGTATGCTGAAATTTTCGAAAAGTATATATTTCGTCGTCAAACTTTAAAATTCATAACTTCTTCGTTATAACTCCGCTTTTATCCGTTCAAGCGGCCACGGATTCGTTTTAAAGTATATTTTCTAAATATCAAGGCCAAAAAGTCGTGCCTACAGTCGGATTTTCCAGAAAATCAAAACAAGGACAGAACATATTTTATAGTTATCGAAAATAGTTTTTCTCGGACAAAACCTATTCTAATCCCTTCAAATCAACTCCAAAGCTAATCTAATCCTACCATACACCTTCTTAGGGTGTCATGGGTTCCTAATCATCATCAAGACCAAAGAATACCAAGGGATAATTATAGGATGACCATATATATATATATAACTCTAAAATCATGTAAAATGGTATAAATCACATATGTCTTGCATGTTTGCTCCAAAATGAAAAGATACATATGAAATGAAAAGGAAACATGAAAATGAAAGAAACATGCTTACTAGTGAATATGATGAGGTGCAAGTAACAAGGTTAAACCTAAACACTCTTGGTTTTATTTCAAAACCTTATAAAGAGTATTAACTAGATTGTATAAACACTTGAGAAAGCAAAAATGATGATCCCTTTGTTCTTCTTGATGTGGACCGGTTCTTGAAGACCAAGAAGAAGAGAAAAAAAACTTTTACTAACACTTGATGAATGAAGTGAATGAATGAGAAAAATAATTGAAGTAAGACTTTTAAGAGAGTAAAATTATTAACAATCACAAACCATACATCATTTAATGACACACCTCCCTTGGTCGGCCAAGGGGGGAGGATTGTATATATATTTATTTTTTTTTTTAAAATGTTGTATATATACTTGTATAATTTGTGAAAAATGTATAAGTAATTGTGTAGTAAAATGTAGTTAAGTTAAGGTAAATGGAAATTTTTGGTACAAGTAAGTTTTAATAGATCAAAATAGAATGTAATGAGATAATAAAATTGTAAAAATACATTCCTTGTGAAATTTGAGTGATAAAATAATTATCGATAGTTTTTAAGAAAAACGTCGTAATAATATAACTTTAACGATTTATATACCAAATAAATTTAAAACACTAGGAAAACTCAAAATATAGTTTTATAAACTAAATGTAAGTATAAAAATATGTCGGGATCATTTTTGAAAGTAACGGATTAAATATTCAAAATAATAACTCACGCGATAACGTTTATTTAATATAAAATTACGCGTTAAATGTGAAATGAAATGTCATGAATGAACTAATATGATGCAAATGATGCAAATGAAATGTAGACTAAACTTAGTCCATATGAAATGTACGTGATGTTATGATCATGAATTCGCCGCTAAACCTTTAAGGTTACGCGAATTTGGAACACGTAAACCAAGTTTACGATAAATGTTGAAATAGAAGGATCGGTTGCTCTTCCATACGGGATGCTTCTCACCCGTCTCTATAGAAACTTCGCACCAATTCCACCAACCCCAAAAGGGATGCACCTTCACTATGAATTCATCCTCACATCTTTGTACCTTTGAGTGATGCTCGAGTTGCTAAGACTAAAGGCAAGAGAGCTAAACCTCCAACTCCTTCATCATCATCATCAAATAGCTCAGGATGGTCTTCCAAGCTCTCGTCTTCCACCTCATGAGTATTACACGTCTCTTCCCGAGATCGAGAATGAATCGTGAGTTCAAACAAACTAAGGGAATGTTCAAGTGCCTTGGTAGGATGATGAACAAGATTTACAAGAAGTTGGACAAATGAGGATACTTTAAGGAGTGTTTGGAACAATGCATTTTCTCTAATGTTTGATACTATTTTGTTGGTTTTATCTTGTAGGATGATAATATAACTTCTAAAATTGTTGTTTGCTAACAATCTTATGCAGGAGGATAGCGCAAGTATGCTATCAAATTTTACCCATTTTCACTATTATGTGATAATCAATAAGCCTTGCTCAAAATCTATACTCCACTATGGTTATACATGTGTTATTTTCTTTTCCTAACTAGAAATGTTTAGTATAACACTTTTGAGAAAGATTTGATTTGGAAATGTCCCGACACCTAAAACACACTGTCCATATTTACGCACTCCACGGATCGACGGCACCATAATTTTGGTACCGTCCTTTATGTATTTTGGTACCGCCATGCACATGCAGGCGGACGGACGACACCCTTTTAGGGTACCGTGCGTGTATGATTTTGGTGCCGTGGATCCTCCGGTAATTTTCGAATTTCGACTCTTCGTGATTCCAAATTATCTTCCATCACTTATAACAATCTTAATTAGTTTATACTGTTATTAGAACTAGTATAATTCACTAAGGTATATAAGAAATCCATTTCCCACCAAAATTCAAAAATTTGAAAAATCCACCCAAGGAGCCCTTTGGCATAAAGGAAGGAACCAAATTTTTGGTACCTTCAAATCCGTGGGTAATCTGAATGTTAGAAAATTCCACTCACTAGAACACATTTATTGCAAATCTTTTCTTCTTCACTCCATCTCTCTTGAATGGCTTGACTTGGGTGATATGACTAGCATTCAACCCACTTCCAAATCATTAGGAACCTCATCTCTTCAATGGCTTAACATCAAATCAAACACATTTCTCCACAATTTTCACTTCTATAAATTGAGAGGTTTTATTGGATGACTTGCCTCCTAGGCCAAATCATCCACCACCATTGCCATCCTTTGGCACAATTGAGCAAATAGCTCATGAATCACCAAGGTTAACTTTTGACCCAAACGCCCCACTAGGGCCAAAACCTCTTCTCTTCCACCCCATTTACAAAGACATTCATGGTCCTTTGTATGGGGATCATCAACTCCCAACATCAATGCCCCATCATCTTGAGGACATTGAGGAGTGCATGTGGGATGCCAATCCCACTAGAGAGGAGATTCAAGCGGAACTCCACAACCTCCACCAATTCAAAGGCATGGTGGATTCTCACTTAAGTGAGAATATGCAAATGCAAAATGCTTTGCTTGCCTCCATCATGACCACCCCAAACATTCCCAACACCACCAACACATCTACCATTCCACCACCGCAACCTCCCCAAACATTCTACCCTCTTAGGCATGGTTGCTCAACTTGTGAGCAAACGGCCCAAACCGTGGAAAGGACCCGGGTTATGGTCCATGACTTCCAAGAGGAAATGAGGTTCATCCTCAATCATATCCTTGAGCGCCTCAACGCTTTTTCTCATCCACCATCTAACTAGGATGGTCATAGATTAGCATTTCTAGTTCTTCTTGTCTTAGGATTATTTTCTTTTATTGTACTAAAACACATCATTGTGTTCTCCTTCATGATCTTTGTTCATGAAAATTTTAATGAATGGTGTTTTATTATAGTGTTGGTACTTTTACATAGTGTTTGGAAATGCTTGTAAATGATCATTATTACTAACATTTTTTTTGTAGCTTTATTTTCACAATCCATGTATCTTCCCATTAAGTACCTAATTTAGGGGGAGCTTTGATCAAAGGGAGATAATGGCAAGGGCTCATTACATTCAGATCGCCACTTCTTTTGTTGAGACAAAAGGAGAGAAAATATAGAACTTGATTATATTTTGACTTTTCCGAAAAGTCAACCGACATTGACTTTCTCAAAAGTCAAACAGGATACATCATTGATAATACTTGACTTTTCTTAAAAGTCAATCGCATACTTTGACTTTCGAAAAAGTCAACATCATGCATCAACTAGTGAATCTTGACTTTGAAAAATTCAAACATCATACACTTGCATTATCATTCTCTTTTCAAGTTCTAAAACTACTATTTTATAACTCTTGCACAAACTTTGTATCTTTTATAAAAATAAAATTTATATTTTGTCCTCAACAAAAGGGGGAGATTGTTAATACAAATATCGTCATTAAACGTTATTTATATTTTTGATCTTTACCTAAGTTTTGTTAATGACAAAAGTAAATTTAATTTGTATAAAAGCTTAAAGCTTGTCAAATTTAATAGATATTAAAACAAGCTTTTTCAAACAATATATTCATCATTCAAGCATTTACATTTATGATTAGTGACATCTTGATATGACTCTAATCATTATGTATGATAGTAGTTTTTAGAATGTGTTAGGTTCTTAAAACCAAACACTACTTAAGTACTTGCATATTTCTAAAAATAGAAATAAAACACATGACATCATGTGATGCATCATGGAAATTATTGGAAGATTTTATTAGATATTTTGTGTGGATTTGTACTCTTCATATCTTACACAATCTCACTTAGATAGAGTTGACTTTGGCAAGATTTGATATCTTGGTCGTCGATCTGCGGTACCAAATTGGTACAGGCGGAACCCTTTAAAGGGTTCCGCGGTCCGTGGATGCTCCCGTCCATTTTGGCTATAAATAGCAATGCCAAGCCAAGTAGTTTTCATCCCTTTCCACTATACTCTCATACATATCTTCTCTAACCTTTCTAACTCGGTTTCATATCATATTAGTGATCTCTTTGTAGCAAAGAAGATCAAGTCACATTCAAGCTTCAAACGAGAAGTTGGAAGTCTTGTTTGTTTAGTGTTGTATGATCTAGTGTTGATTCATACTTCATTGTTGTATTAAACCATCATAATCTTGTGAGTGTGAGTGGTTAGTATTTTAGTCCTTAAAATACATTGTGTGTGGGAGAGTTGTACCCTTGGAAAGAACTCGACATCTAGCTTAGTGTCGGAAATAGTGTAAGCGAAGTGTAAAGGTTTTCTCCGCGGTGAAAGGAGCTTGTTGACTAGTGAAGTTAAACTCTCGAGTGTGAGACTCGGGGGTGGAGTAGGGCAAGGAGAAAGAGTCCTTGTAGACCGAACCACTATAAACAACTTGTTGTGGTTTGATCATTTCTTTCCTTATTTACTCATTACATATTGCTTGCTTATTTCATTAACATACTCAAGATCAATATCAATTGATCTTTCAATAAGTTTCAAAACAAAGTTTTTAATTGGTAAACTATTCAACCCCCCTTCTAGTTTTCTACAGACATGTTGAAAGAAAAATAGATAGAAGAATATTTTTGTTGTTTTATCAGGTTTTATATTTTTGTATTTTGTTTTTGAAAAATATTTACAAAGGAGATGTTGGTGTTTGACGGGTTTTTAAGACTGTTTTAAGAGTTCATCCAATTCCTCTTGAGTCAAACACCGCATACCAACTGTGGACCAACTCATTAAACCTAGCGGGAGGCAAGGCTTTGGTGAGTAGATCCGCCAATTGATATTTTGTACCCACGGTATAATTCAACTGCACTGTTCCACATGATCCTTGATGAAATGATAGCGAAGATCGATGTGCTTTGATTTCAGTCTTGAATCGGGTTGCGAGATCGCAATGGCACTCCGATTGTCGCAAGACATCGAATTGTCAAACACGTAACCATAGTCTTTGAGTTGTGTTCTCATCCGGATGACTTGAGTACAACACCGACATGGCTACATATTCGCCTCGGTTGATGACGGTGATGTACAATCCGCTTCTTCGATTGCAAGACACCGGTTTATCACTAAGAAATTGTAGTGCTCTAAAGTACTTTTTCGTGAATCTAAACATCCTGCGTGATCAACATCCGAAAATGCGATTAGTTCAAAACCGTAATCCTTCGGATACGGATCCCCAAGTTAATGGTTCCTTGATGTATCGAGGATTCTTTAGCCTCGAGAGGTGGGTTTCAGTTGGTCGCGATCGATAACAGGAGCATAGATAAACGGCAAAGACAATATCAGTCTGCTAGTTGTTAGAAACATGAGAGACCCAATAATACTTGGTATTTGGTAGGGTCTACTAATTTCCATGTAAATCGGCGTCTAGCTTCTTGGTATGAGTCATTGGTGTGGCATAAGTGTCACAGTTTTCATTCCAAATTTGTTTAACAATTCAAGGGCATATTTGGGTGACTCAAGAAAATACCACGGGGTGATTGATGAACTTGCGGTCCTAGAAAGAACGTAAGTTCACCCATCATGGACATTTCAAAAATTTTCTTCATTAGTTTTGCAAAAGCGATTGAGTACTTTTATGTGTAGACCCAAAATGATGTCATCCACGTAAATTTGAACAATTAAGATATGTGCCCGTGATATTGTATAAAAGAGTAGGGTCGACCGAACCTTTGGTGAAATTATTAGCAATGAGGAAAGATGATAGCTTATCATACCATGCCCGAGGAGCTTGTTTGAGACCATAAAGAGCTTTGTTCGGTTTGTAGACATGGTTCGGGAACTCGGGATCAACGAATCCTTACGGTTGGTCGACATAAACCGTTTTTTCGGTTGTCCATTGAGAAACGCAGTTTGACATCCATCCGAAAGACCGTCATATTCATATAAGCCGCAAACGCGAGAAATATCCGAACGACCTCAAGACGAGCAACGAGCAAAAGATTCTTCAAAGTCTATTCCTCTTCCCGACGATAACCCTTAGCAACTAGACGTGACTTGTTTGGATTACGTTCCTTCAAAGATCCAATTTGTTTTTCCAAATCCATTTGAGACCAATGACGTAGACCCCGTTGGTCGTTTAACCAGCTTCCATACTTCAAGACGTTTGAATTGGTTGAGTTCTTCTTGCATGGATTCAATCCATTGTCTTTTGTCATTGCGTCTTTAATGTTTTAGGCTCAGTTGCAGACGGTGAGTGCATAAATGCAATGTTCACCATCGTGTGAAGACGTTGTCTCAGAACGACCGGTTGATTCGGGTTGCCAATAATATTTTCCGGAGGATGGTCTTTTGTCCATCGATGTGTAGAGGGTTGATGTTGGTATACATTGTGCGATTCCGAGGATTCAAATGGTTTGTTGATGATTCCGCGACATCGGTGCAGTGATGTCACTAGAAAACGAGTTAAAGAACGCATTTGGATCAAAATCTGCGGTGGGGTACTTCATTAAGAACATCATCAAGCGGTTCATCATTGTTGGAAGCGGTTTGTTCAAGCTGTTGTGGTGGAGTCAATGGTGGTGCTTCGTCAACAATAGTTGTTGTATCAGTGTATCGTATAAGAGTAGTATTAGGTTGAGCGGTGAAGCAGACGGATACACTTGAGCACGTTCATCAATATCGCCACGAGCAGTGAGCAAATAACCTTTCCATTTGTTGACGAGTGGTAGGGGGCTTTGTGCGGTGATGATGGGGTTTGAGGAAGTTTAAGCGGTTGTGACGGGGTTCCAAGTCGTTATACTCGAAGCCATTTCCGTAAGTTCATCAAAATGAGCATGAATCGTTTCCATAACCTGCTTTGTACGACGATTCCGGATCCGTAACCTTTAGGGTTCTCACAATGTCGCTTTGGCTTTGAGCTTTCCAAAATCATCACGATCATTATTCGGATAGCAAAGGGAACCAAATACATGAAAGTGTTTGAGATTCGGTTTATGGTTGTGGATAAGCTCAAACGGTGTTTTGTTGTGGCATTTAGTAATCATAGAACGGTTTTGAGAATAGCATGCGAGATCGACACGCCCATAAGTAATCTGGAAGTTTAGCATTGATTAACATTGTTCTTGCGCTTCCACTAACGTTCGGTTTCGTCTTTCAACAACTCCGTTTTGTTCTCGTGTACGTGCAATAGATGTCGATCTTTGAATTCCCACTTTCTCATAAAATTCACGAAGGGTTTGGTTAACAAATTCGGTTCCTTTATGCATTACGATTTGTCGATGGTGTTTCGAGATGAACACGTATTTTTGTGAGAAAGGTAATGATCATCTTTGGAGCTTGGTCTTTGCTTTGAAGAAAGTAGACCCAAGTCCATCGTGAATAGTCATCAACAATTACTAAGATATAGCATTTGCCATTGATCGTTTGCACGCGCATCGGGCCACATAAATCCATGTGAAGAAGATGAAGCACATGCTGAGAACTGTGTTCCACCTTTGAAGGAAAATGAGCACGAGTGCTTTTACCTTGTTCATAGGCTGAGCAAAGGTGATCTTTAGAATACCGGAATCATAGGAGACCTTCAACTAGTTTGTGTCGAGCAAGATTGGTTATAGTTTGAAAGTTTAAGTGTGAGACGACGGTTGCCATAGCGAGGATTTTGTTGATGTTGCCTTTGAAAGTAAGCAGTTGGAGATGAAGCAACCATGTCTTGCATAGAGATAGTATAAAACTTGAGTTACGCGAGCCATACATAAGGTCGTTTCCTTGTAGATCACGAATGAAACAAGATTTCTTCCCGAAAGCAACCTCCAAATCTCCATCACGAAATGACCTCATCGAAAGCAGTTGTGACCGAGGCCTTCCACATAATAAACCCCGCTAATTTCGATGTTCCCATTGATATAGTCTCGTAGCCCATGATAGTGCTGAAGTGATCATTCCCGAATCGGCGGTGCCAATGAACTTTGCAATAAAAATTGATAACAGCTTTAAGGTTGCTCGTCATGTGTCGGGAACATCCGCTATCAACAAACCAGAGAATGATCTCAGATCACCGCATTACGCATGCACGACACGGATGGAATAGAAGTAGATGTAGAACACGAAATGTTAGAGGGTTCCGGAGCGGTTATAGTAGACATACACATCAATAACTTTAGGCATCCATTTAAATCCTAGTGTGTTATATATCCATTTCGCCATCTCCAACTAGTATTTGCTTTAGTCTTAGTAAATGCACTAGGTGGTACGACATTCTTAGGAGGTAAAAGCGGAGCTCTGAGGATAGCAATGCGCTTCCTAGAATCTAAAGAGGTGGTTTACCAAGCACGGACTTAGAAAGATTAGTGGGCCTTGAGGTATTCCTATTCTTAGGATTTAAAGCTAGAGATAATAGCTTTAGCAACACATTTGTCATGACAATCGAATTCATACTTTTATGACAAATAACACAAGGTGAATCGATCGAATATCAAAAGTACTTAAGGTTTAGAATTCGTTACATCACTATTTCTATTACATTTGCCGACGCAATATCTATAGTGGAAGCAACGTGAGTCTTATTCATTGTCCTAGGGTGTTCTTCACTTTAGCATTCCTTATTGATCTTTTCTTAGGTCGCAACTTCCTATTCTTGATGTAGTGCTCCTAGGTCGTGAAGTTCGGACATTTGGAAAAGAGGCAACTATTCATGTTTCAAGAAAAGGAAGCACGTTAGCAACTTGTGTTTTGCGAAGGCATTCTAGGTTCACGATTACTAAGTGTTCTTGGTGCTATTCTCTTAATCACGGTAGGCGGAAGTTGTTCATACTTTCCTAACATTTCTCTTAACTTAAAGATAGTGTGAATCAAATCTTGATTTTAGAACGAATGTTACCGACAAAATGCATTACTTCTAGTGTGTGCAAGATAATGATCAAGTTCGTTTGATGCTTCATGACGAGTCTTATTGAGTAAATCAAATATGACACCATATTCTGCTTAACTTTTACAAGTTCTTGTTCATATTTTGAGATTTGACTTTTCAAAGACACGTTTTGATCATCCAGCTGCTCGATTTTGGATTAAAATTATTTGATTGCAACTGGTGGATTTTGTTTTGCAAAGCAAGTTCACGATTTTGACAATCTTTTGACACCATTGAAGACGACGTTTTGCATTTGAAAGCTCGTGTAAGAGACGTTCGTTTTCAACTTTTAAAGACTCGATTTGAAGCACATTATCGGTATTCTCAGCAGTTACAACATTATCAACAAGATCAACAGAGATATAATCGATGCATATGACAAAGAATTCAATAACACAACATTATGGACATCGGACATATGACATCTTCCAAGAGTCGATCAACATCTTTTCTCAACATTTTCTTTTACGTTTAGTATTAGAAATAGATGTTTCATTTTCTCGAAAACGACCTTCATCAATCCAAGTTCCTTATGAAAGTCCCGTTCCCAAGACAATGCACAATTTTTCAAATTTTAACATTTGGTAAAAGATTTTTCCGAAAATGTCTCTTTGTTCTCGCGCGAGGCGATTGAAAATGTTGAACTTTGATTTCGAATGATATTCTATCTCATGTTGTAAAGTTTTGAGGTCACCATGAAAATGTCAAAATATCTAAGAATTTTGCGATTTTCGTGTTTTGAGTTTACTTCACCGATGGAAGGTAAAGGACCATAAATTTGTGCATAATCTGGTTGGGGATTAACATTAGAAGACTCAGACGTTTTTATGATAACCCTTGGTGTGTTTGTGACAACCCGAACTTTCAGGTCATTTCTCAAAACAATTCATGTTTCACTATTTCATCATTTATCGTAAACTAGGTTTACGAGTTTCAAATTCGCGTAACCTTAATGGTTTAGCGGCGAATTCATGATCATATCATCAAGGACATTTCATATAGACTAGGTTTAGTCTATATTTCATTAACATCATTTCCATCATGTTAGTTCATTCATGAATTTGCATTTCACATTAAACGCGTAAATTTCATATTAAATAAACGCTATCGCGTAAGTTATTATTTTGAACGTTTAATCCGATACTTCCAAAAATTATTCCGATAATTTTTTATACTTACTTTTAGTTTATAAAAATGATATTATGAGTTTACCCAATGTTTTAAATTTATTTGGTATATAAATTGTTAAATTTATATTATTACGACGTATTTCTTAAAAACTATACGATAATTATTATTTCACTCAAATTTTGCAAGAAATGTATTTTTACAATTTTTATAACTACAATATATTTTACTTTGACCCATTAAAACTTATTTTTAGCTAAAACTACCCTAATTTCACAAATGTATACAAGTTACCTTTACCTAAGTTATTTTACTTACACATTTCTATACATAAAAAAAAATTATATTTTTGAAATACATACCCCTTGGCCGACTGGGGGGGTGAGTCAAGAGTGGTTAGATTCTTTTACTTACATGAGATTCACACTCAATTACTTACACACACAATCAAATTATTTCAAAGTGAAAGTCAAGATCTTTTCTCTTCTTTTCTTCTCTCAAACCGCAATCCATAGGTGCAAGAAGGAGATTCTCAAAATTTTCCAAATCAAGTTTTACACAATCTAGATACACTCTTTGTTTAGGTTTTGAAATAAAAACCTAGGGTGTTTAAGTTAAAATCCTTTGTTCTTGTCACCTCATCAAGTAACTAGTAAGCATATCATATTCATTTTTCATCTTTCATACTTATTTCATAGTCATTTCATCATATTTGAGATAACATGCAAGTCTTATGCATATTTATACCACTTTTTACATTGTTTTAAGAGTTATATATATATAATCCATCCTATAATTACTCCTTGTTATATAGTAGTTTTGGTGATGTCTAGGAACCCATGACACCCTAAGAAGGTGTATGGTATGATTAGAATAGCTTCGGAGTTGTTTTGAATGGTTTAGAATAGGTTTAGCACGAGAAAAACTCATTTCGACAAGTCTTAAAAAGGGTCTGTTCTTATTTTGTAAATCTGGAAAATCCGACAGTAGATAAAAATTTTTGGCCTAGATATTTAGAAAATATACTTTAAAACGAAACCGTGGCCGCTTGAACGGATTAAAACGGAGCTATAACGAAGAAGATATGAATTTCTCAAGTTTGACGACGAAATATATATATATCCTGAAATTTCAGCATGTTAATTCTAGTTGTACGAGTCAAAAACGAGTCTTAAGCGTTATAAATTATTTCGACTCCTCCAAAAATATATAAATTATTTTGAAACAAACTTTTGGAGAACAAGTTTTGGAGAACAAACTTTTAGAGAGCTAAAATTATAGAGAACAAGTTTTGGAGAACTAAAATATTGGAGAACTATATTTGGAGAACAAAAGTTTTGGAAAACAAAAGTTTTGGAGAACTAAAGATTTTGGAGAACTAAAGTTTTGGAGAACTAAAGTTTGGAGAACTAAAACCATTTGGAGAACTAAAATGTTGGATAACTAAAATGTTGGAGAACTAAAATATTTGGAGAACTAAAAGATTTGGAGAACAAAATATTTGGAGAACAAAAATGGAGTACATTTTCTTATAAAAGTGATATTCTCTTAATAAATCCCTAAATGATTATCCATGGATATCATTTCAACATAAATACTTGCAAAGTAATTTAAATATGGTCAAGACGTTAAAAGATTACTTTTTCGACGAAAAGTATTGTTTTCAAAAATTCATAAGTGGTATAAATATCATCCGAATTGCATGCATAACATTACATCATAACTCATTGCGTATCATATCATTCATAATAGGTCAGTTTCGAGATCACGCTACCTTTCAGTGTACTCACTCTTGTCATCGTATCAATTCATCAAGTGAGTTTTCATAGCCCCGTTGTACATGTTTATACTTATTTTCAAACCTACGGGGGAGAATACATTGCACTTCATTTTTATTACGTTACCAAGTATATCAAATTCATTTACATTGCTTAAGTTACCACATGCCAATTGAATGTCCCCATTATATTACATGAACCGTTAATTTCTTAGAAGCGGTGAGTGGATAGATCTATCGAGGGTGACTCCTCCATCCGGGTTGGTGGATCCCAACTAGTCATAATGGATGCATTTCATTTAATAACATTATTTGAGTTGTTTGGCAAACACTCTGTTGGGGCGAACATCATGAACAGTCTAGTTTCGGTGTCATGGACTTATAGCAATTGTAACATTTTTATGTGGCATATGTGTCATACATGGTCTATACTTGTGTAGTCGTATAAAACATTTTAGTAAACCTATGATTTCTCACCAACATTATTGTTGACCGTTTTAACAATGTATTTTCAGGTAACTAAGACATACTCATCATGGCATGGTTAAGGAACCCTTTTTGAGTCATGGCGTCGACTTATCTCATTGTATATTATGGCATTTTCTTTCAAAACATCGTTTGGACTTGTAATATACTTATATTTCAAACTTTATCAACTTTTGGGACCTATTTTGTAACTCAATGCTTTAATTAAATATCAAACGATGTGTTTTAAACGACACTTTAGGTCGTTCAATATACTTCGTGATTGTGATGCTATGACATCAATCCCGTGAATTCCATTCTCACGCAAAGCAGGTAATTTGGGGTGTGATGATTGGCATCGAGCTTGATTATAGAGAACTAGGTTGCATCATTGACCCTAGACTATAGCTACATTATCATAGCATCTCATCATTTCATCATAAGTGCATATTCACTTTTCATGGATTCATATACACTTTATTCGAGTTATTTACTTTCATTTCACATCGGTTGTCACAGAGATGTCTTGATTCACATCCCATTACTATATCATCGGACACTAACATGGAAGATGTCTCACCGACACTAACATGGATCCTGCCTTATCGCATACCACCGAAGTCTTATCTTCGATTGGCTCTACTTCAGCCTTACCACTTATTATGACTGACACTGAGACCGAACCCTTTAAGGAGGGCGAAGTCGCACCTACCCCACATGTTAGCCCTGCTCATGACCCGACACACCCACCATCACCACTACTATCATCATCATCATCCTCATCATACTATCTTAGGGATCCTATACCTACACTGGACTTGCCGCTCAAAAAGCGCGCACGCTTTTGACATCCCGGCATCACCTTCCACAGAGCCCGAACCACCGCCTAGGTTTGAGATGGCGAGAGCTCTAAAGTGCTTCTTGCTAGATGACCTTCCACCGAGACATTAGGGGCTCGTATTGATAGCCAAGCAGTTCGAGATAGATAGGATGTTGCGGCAGTTGGAGGAACCTGTCATTAGATAGAGTTGAGGCCATTGAGGAGGAGGTTGAGGGCCTCGTGATAGGTAGGATTTCGATTGATGTCTCGCACTGTGGTTTAGAGGCTAGGCGGTTAGAGAACAGGAACGTATTGTTGAGTTGAGGCGAGGAGATGCCCGAGTTGTCTGATGAGCCGAGATGGCACAGGGACGAGCTTCAGCGTCGAGCATGTGGAGTTGTCATTAGCTCGTAGGAGTATTGTTACCTTACGGTCGATTAGCGAGTTGAGGAGTTTGGTTGATAGTTTGACTACTCAGGTCCGAGATCTTCAGGATCGGTCAGGCGGAGCACCAGGAGGTGCCAAGTGTAGACTTTTATCATGTATAGTTTTGACTACTATTATCCTAGTCACAAGGTGTGTGACGTAGTTTAAAGAACTTGTTGTCTTTTGGTTGTTGTACAAACAAATATATCAAGTATTGACTCTACTATGTAGGAATGGTTTATTATCTATGATATTGGTCCATGTAGGCCGAAATTTTCATGTATATTATCCACGTGTGTTGTGATTATATTTGTGATATTTCGTGATTGTTCCGTTGTGATTCCATTTATTTTATGCATGTTGTGGTTGTGGACACATATGTGTGATGTTTGTTTCTACTTACGGGTTCTCATAATTGTTTCATCTTGTGATTTTGAAGAGTAATGGCGCCAAAGAAAGCCACACCTGAAATGACTCAAGCGGCTATTCAAAAGTTGGTGAGGGATAGCATAGCCGATGCTCTAAGGACCGAAAGGGAAACGGTGGCTGCTGAGGCCATTGCTCTGCCAAGCCGCTAGGCTTCTTCTTCTGCAGGAAATCAGGAGGTCCGGAGTTAGAAGTCGTTCGTATAAGGATTTCAAAGTGGAGATCCCACGAAGTTTAGAGGTACCAAGGAGCCACCGCCATGGTTCTATGGTTCGAGAAATTGGAGTCCGTGTTTTGTTATGTAATTGCCGGATGATAGCAAGGTCAAGTTTGCTACGAGTACACTACTTGATGGGCGTTGTCATGGTGGAACTCGTATGCTCACCGATGGGAATGGAGAATGCTTTCAAGCTCACTTGGGAGCAATTCAAAGGTTTGGTAACAAAGAAGTTTTGTCCTCGTGCGGAGGTGAAAAGTTGGAGACCGAATTCTATGAGTTGGTAACTATTGGGTATGATATTGACACTTACATTCGGAGATTCCAAGAATTGGCGCGTTATGCCCGTCTATGGTTTCGGATAACGAGAAGTTACTAGAGGCTTTCATCGGGGGACTTCCCCAGATTATCCAAGGAGATGTAATTTCTTTTGATCCACAAACAATTGAGGAATCCATTCGAGTGACCCAAAAGCTCATGGCACAAGTAGTGAAAAAAGCAACCTCAACAACACCAACCGAAACAACAACAACAACACCAACAACCGCTACAATTACAACAATAACCGAACCAATCACACCAACAATAGCAACAATAACAAAAGAAAGTGGGACGACAACAGAGGTAGAAATGCTACTCAACAACCGCCCAAGAGACAAGAGGTTGCAAAGGCTTACGTCGCAGTCCGAAGGAAGGAAAAGGGTATTCGGGGGTTTTACCTAAGTGTGATAGGTGTTCGAGTCATCACAAACCGGGTCGTTGTCCTGATCCATGCGAGAACTGTAAGAAAGTTGGTCATCGAACTAGGGATTGCAAGTCGCCAACTATGGGGGAAAATCAGAAACAACAAGTAACATGTTTTGGTTGCGGAGAACGGGACACTACAAGTCCGAATGTAAACGGGAAGGAACCAAGGAAATCGTAATCAAGGTGGAATGGCGCAAGGAAGAGCCTACGTCATGGGAGGTGGAGAAGCTAGGAGGACCCAAATGTTATCACGGGTACGTTCCTTATCAATAATCGTTACGCATCGGTTTTATTTGATTCAGAGCCGATAAAAGTTTTGTGTCCACTACATTTGCACCTTTACTCAATATCAAACCAACCACATTAGACATATCATACAACGTTGAATTAGCTAATGGTAACTTAGTTAGCACCAACACCATTGTCCGTGGTTGCACATTCAATTTTCTAAATCATCCTTCAATATAGACCTTATGCCCGTAGAACTTGGTAGTTTCGACATCATCATCGGCATGGATTGGTTATCCAAACATCGTGCAAGAATCATTTGTGATGAAAAAGTTGTTCATCTTCCTTACAACGGCGAAACTTTGATCATTCGTGGGGAACGAAGTGGAACTCGACTCAGTATCATATCATGCATCAAAACGAAGAAGTACATAAAGAAAGGTTGTTTTGCTTTCTTAGCACATATAACCGAGAAGAAGTCGGAGGAGAAGCGACTTGAAGATGTGCCAATAGTCCGAGAATTTTCTCAAGTGTTTCAAGACTTACCGGGACTTCCACCGCACGTCAAGTAGAATTCATATTGACTTAGTGCGGGAGTCTGCACCAATTCTTGCGAGCGCTTACCGTCTAGCACCATCCGAAATGCAAGAGTTGTCTAATCAATTGCAAGAACTTCTAGACAAAGGATTCATTAGGCCAAGTTCCTCGCCTTGGGAGCACCGGTCTTGTTTGTGAAGAAGAAAGATGGATCCTTCGGGATGTGTATAGATTATAGAGAAATTTGAACAAGTTAACGGTGAAGAATCGTTACCCACTCCCGAATCGACGACTTGTTCGATCGGTTGCAAGGTTCTAGTATCTACTCCAAGATTGATCTCGGTCGAGTTACCATCAACTTAGAGTTCGGAGGAGGATATCCAAAACAGCGTTTAGAACACGTTACGGTCATTACGAGTTTCAAGTGATGCCGTTCGGATTGACTAATGCACTGCGGTATTCATGGATCTCATGAATAGAGTATGTAAACCGTATTTGGACAAGTTTGTGATAGTATTTATCGACGACATCTTGATTTACTCAAAGAGCAAAGAAGAGCGAAGAGCATTTAAGGACGATTTTAGGACTACTCAAGAATGAGAAGTTGTATGCCAAATTTTCAAGTGTGATTTTGGAATCACAAAGTGCAATTTCTTGGTCACGTCATTGATAGTCAAGGATTACAAGTTGATCCCCAAAGATTGAAGCCGTAAAGATTGGGCTACTCCAACAAATCCTACGTAAACCGACAATTTCTAGGACTCACGGGTATTACCGAAGATTCATCAAGGTTTTCAAAGATAGCTAAAGCTTTGACCAAGTTGACACAGAAAAACAAGAAGTACGAATGGGGAAAGAAACAAGAAGCTTTTCAGGTTGTTGAAGCAAAAGCTTTGTAGTCGCCAATTTTAGCCTTGCGCAGAAGGAATTGAGAACTTCGTTGTATCTTGTGACGCACAAAGGACTTGGGGCTGTTTTAATGCAAAACGAGAAGGTGATAGCGTATGCTTCTCGACAACTTAAGATTCATGAGAAGAATTACACCACTCATGATCTTGAGTTAGGGGCCGTAGTTTTTGCACTCAAGATTTGGAGACACTACCTCTACGGTACAAAGTGCATAGTGTTTATGGACCACAAAAGTTTACAATATGTTCTTGATCAGAAGGAACTTAACATGAGGCAACGTCGTTGGTTGGAGTTACTCAGCGACTATGATTGTGAAATCAAGTATCACCCGGGAAAAGCCAATGTTGTGGCTGATGCTCTTAGCCGAAAAGAAAGACCCAAACCTTTAAGAGTTCGATCATTAGGAATGACGATTAGTTCACCTTTACCATCGAAAATACTCGAAGCACAAATCGAGGCACTTAAGGAGGAAAATCGACCAAGTGAAAAGCTTTATGGTATGCCCGAAAACGCAAATGGTTTTGTAAAGAGAGCAGATGGAGTATTATGCTTCAAAGAGAGAATGTGGGTACCATTGTATGGCGAATACGAAATTGATTATGCATGAGTCGCATAAGTCAAAGTATTCTATTCACCGAGGATCCGATAAGATGTATCGGGATCTCAAGAAACTTTATTGGTGGCGAACATGAAAGCGAAATTGCCACGTCGTTAGCAAATGTCTTACCCGCTCTAAGGTAAAAGTCGAATATCGAAACCTTCGGATTACTCCAACAACCGAAATTCCTCAATGGAAATGGGAACGCATTACAATGGACTTTGTTACAAAACTTCCTAAGACATCGGGAGGTTACGACGCTATTTGGGTAATCGTTGACCGTCTTACCAAATCAGCCCATTTCATACCAATTAGAGAGACTTACTCCATGGAACAACTCACTAGACTTTATGTCAAGGAAATAGTCTCGAGGCACGATGCACCAATTTCTATCATTTCCGACAGAGATAGTCGATTCACTTCAAACTTCTGGAAATCATTACAAGATTCATTTGGAACCAAATTAGAGATGAGCACAGCATATCATCCACAAACCGATGGTCAAAGTGAAAGGACAATTCAAACATTAGAAGATATCTTTGAGGGCATGTGTGATTGATTTTGGAAATGGTTAGGCTAACCATTTGCCATTGATAGAATTCTCGTACAACAATAGTTATCACACCAATATAAAATGGCACCATTTGAGGCACTCTATGGTCGAAAGTGCCGATCACCTTTGTTGGGCCGAGGTTGGACGACAACTCCTTTGGTCCGTAAATGGTGCGGAAACAATGAAAAGATAGTTCACATTCGAGATAGACTCGTAAGCGCGGGCCGGCGAAAAGTTACGCAGATGTTAGAGCGCAAATCATTAGAATTTCAAGTGGGCGACAAAGTTATGTTGAAAGTATCGCCTTGGAAAGGCATGGTACGATTTGGAAAGCGGGAAGTTGAACCCGAGGTACATTGGGCCATTCGAATTTTGAGCGAGTCGGCCCGTAGCTTACCGACTTGATCTTCCGTCGAACTTAGTCATGTACACAACACGTTTCACGTTTCAAACCTGAAGAAATGTCTTTCGGACGAATCACTCGTTATTCCATTGGAAGAAATCCAACTTGACGATAAACTCAATTTTGTGGAGGAACCTGCAGAAATCATGGACCGCGAGGTCAAGCAGTTGAAACAAAGTCGTATTCCTATCGTGAAGGTTCGCTGGAATTCTCGAAGAGGTCCTGAGTTTACTTGGGAACGGGAAGACCAGATGCGCCTCAAGTATCCTCATCTTTTCACCGACAACACCGTAGAACCCAACAAGGACTGAATTCAGGGACTTAATTCCTTTTTGGATGGGCGAATGTGACAACCCGAACTTTCAGGTCATTTCTCAAAACAATTCATGTTTCACTATTTCATCATTTATCGTAAACTAGGTTTACGAGTTTCAAATTCGCATAACCTTAATGGTTTAGCGGTGAATTCATGATCATATCATCAAGGACATTTCATATAGACTAGGTTTAGTCTACATTTCATTAACATCATTTCCATCATGTTAGTTCATTCATGAATTTGCATTTCACATTAAACGCGTAAATTTCATATTAAATAAACGCTATCGCGTAAGTTATTATTTTGAACGTTTAATCCGATACTTCCAAAAATTATTCCGATAAATTTTTATACTTACTTTTAGTTTATAAAAATGATATTATGAGTTTACCCAATGTTTTAAATTTATTTGGTATATAAATTGTTAAATTTATATTATTACGACGTTTTTCTTAAAAACTATACGATAATTATTATTTCACTCAAATTTTGCAAGAAATGTATTTTTACAATTTTTATAACTACAATATATTTTACTTTGACCCATTAAAACTTATTTTTAGCTAAAACTACCCTAATTTCACAAATGTATACAAGTTACCTTTACCTAAGTTATTTTACTTACACATTTCTATACATAAAAATATATATATATATATATATATATATATATATATATATATATATATATATATATATATATATATATATATATATTTGAATACATACCCCTTGGCCGACCAAGGGGGGTGAGTCAAGAGTGGTTAGATTCTTTTACTTACATGAGATTCACACTCAATTACTTACACACACAATCAAATTATTTTAAAGTGAAAGTCGAGATCTTTTCTCTCTTCTTTTTCTTCTCTCAAAACCGGCAATCCATAGGTGCAAGAAGGAGATTCTCAAAATTTTTCAAATCAAGTTTTACACAATCTAGATACACTCTTTGTTTAGGTTTTGAAATAAAAACCTAGGGTGTTTAAGTTAAAATCCTTGTTCTTGTCACCTCATCAAGTAACTAGTAAGCATATCATATTCATTTTTCATCTTTCATACTTATTTCATAGTCATTTCATCATATTTGAGATAACATGCAAGTCTTATGCATATTTATACCACTTTTACATTGTTTTAAGAGTTATATATATATAATCCATCCTATAATTACTCCTTGTTATATAGTAGTTTTGGTGATGTCTAGGAACCCATGACACCCTAAGAAGGTGTATGGTAGGATTAGAATAGCTTGAGTTGTTTTGAATGGTTTAGAATAGGTTTAGCACGAAAAACTCATTTCGACAAGTCTTAAAAAGGGTCTGTTCTTATTTTGTAAATCCGAAAATCCGACGGAGATAAAAATTTTGGCCTAGATATTTAGAAAATATACTTTAAAACGAAACCGTGGCGCTTGAGCGGATTAAAGCGGAGCTATAACGAAGAAGATATGAATTTCTCAAGTTTGACGACGAAATATATATATATCCCGAAATTTCAAACATGTTAATTCTAGTTGTACGAGTCAAAAACGAGTCTTAAGCGTTATAAATTATTTCGACTCCTCCAAAAATATATAAATTATTTTGAAACAAACTTTTGGAGAACAAGTTTTGGAGAACAAACTTTTAGAGAGCTAAAATTATAGAGAACAAGTTTTGGAGAACTAAAATATTGGAGAACTATATTTGGAGAACAAAGTTTTGGAGAACAAAAGTTTTGGAGAACTAAAGATTTTGGAGAACTAAAGTTTTGGAGAACTAAAGTTTGGAGAACTAAAACCATTTGGAGAACTAAAATGTTGGATAACTAAAATGTTGGAGAACTAAAATATTTGGAGAACTAAAAGATTTGGAGAACAAAATATTTGGAGAACAAAAATGGAGTACATTTTCTTATAAAAGTGATATTCTCTTAATAAATCCCTAAATGATTATCGTCGGATATCATTTCAACATAAATACTTGCAAAGTAATTTAAATATGGTCAAGACGTTAAAAGATTACTTTTTCGACGAAAAGTATTGTTTTCAAAAATTCATAAGTGGTATAAATATCATCCGAATTGCATGCATAACATTACATCATAACTCATTGCGTATCATATCATTCATGGTCTATACTTGTGTAGTCGTATAAAACATTTTAGTAAACCTATGATTTCTCACCAACATTATTGTTGACCGTTTTAGCAATGTATTTTCGTGTAACTAAGACATACTCATCATGGCATGGTTAAGGAACCCTTTTGAGTCATGGCGTCGACTTATCTCATTGTATATTATGGCATTTTCTTTCAAAACATCGTTTGGACTTGTAATATACTTATATTTCCATAAACTTTATCAACTTTTGGGACCTATTTTATAACTCGAATGCTTTAATTAAATATCAAGCGATGTGTTTTTAAATGACACTTTAGGTCGTTCAATATAAGCTGTGATTGTGATGCTATGATAGTCAATCCCGTGAATTCCATTCCATTGCAAAGCAGTAATTTGGGGTGTGACGGTGTTAGAAGAATCCGTTGGTGTGACGAAAGTGACCGGTTTGAATAATTAAAGGTTTGTTGTAAACAATAGTTTCTAATTTTGATCGACTCTCGTCTTACGCATCTAGTTCCTCTTGGCGATGATATTCAACAACACTCATATGAATTATCAATTTTATATTCTGCTTGGAAACTTCGAGTTTGGTTTGAATGCTTTGGTTGAAAGCTTAGGTTTGTAATCAACAAGATTAGGTCCATATCCATTTGGATTGGTTTTAAAGTAAACTTTTCAATAGCGATTCTTGACTCACCATGTTTGTAAAAAATAGTTTTAAACTCTTTAAGTTTTTTTTGCAAGTCGATAATTTCTTCAAGATGATCATCTATTCATTTCGTTGAATGCTTTTTGTCTGAGAAGCTGTTTTGACAAGTTAACAACTCAGCCTTAGCTTTTTGATTTTCCAAGGTGAGGCGTTAATTTGCTTTTTATGTTCATGTTTGATTGTTCTATTTCGGACAACAAAGCATTCTTGAGCGGCTAGATCACATCTGTCTCTAAATATTTTCTGTTTTGATGAGATTTAGCAAAGGCGGCTTCAAAACCTTTTCACGGTTTTCTTGAGTTTTGAAAAGTTGAGTTGCTTTTGTAAACATTCAAAATCCTTGGTTAACGATGCATTTTTACTTTTTAAGTCACGATTCTTGAACGACATTCTTCCACTATGGTTTGTTGGTCTTGAATTAAACGAGCAAAATCTGGATGAGGCAAAGTTCGGCGTGTTCAACGTGAGTCACAACATGATCATTACTTAGATCCTCAAGTATAACCACGGAGTCAATTTGATTATCAATGGAAACCATAAGGTCATCTTGATCGTCAAATGTAACTACGGGTCTAATTAATCGTCGAATGAGATGTGGATGACTCATTTTGAACATTTTGAGCCTGCGGATTCAGATGTTGGCGGAGATATTAGATCGAGAGATAAATATGGTTTGTTCGGGTGCACGAGACAAGCCATCATTGTCATCTCGGGCCTGTGTCACTCATGTGTAACTCATGCATATTAGCCATCAACATAACAATTTGCATTGGCTGCAAGTCCTCCATTTCATCATCCGAGTGCGCATCGCCATAAAACTCTGTTCTTTGTGCGTGAGAGTTCCACCGACTTCATCCTTAAGAGCCAAAGAAGAGCCTCTTTGTGATAAGCACGCCCTAGTCCTCGACTTTGGGCATGCATTAGCCAGTGTCCTTCTCATTGCGGTTGTAGCATCGAAGACCATTCAACCCATTCGAGCATTTGTTGGGATCCAATATTTATTGTGTTGATGATTCGGTGGTCTTGGATGATCAAAATACATGTTTACCATTTTAGAGAGAAAGATCTGAGAGAGAGTGTGTTCTTGCTAGAGGTTTAAACAAAGGAAAGGTTAGATTGAAATGAGCACCACCCTTCCATGGATGGAAGGGTATTTATCTACAATACCGACCTCCTATCGGCACGTGGATCGGGCATACGATGGGTAAAGACCGTCCTTCCTCCACGGTGTTGCACTATGCTAAACTAGACTAATAACTAACTAATAAAGCGATAAATAACGTAACTAACGATATATCTACGAGCTAACTTATGCTAGATAATATTTGGGGTGACCGACACTTTACTATGGAATTTTCTAATTCCTAACAATCTCCCCCTAAGGGAGGTCACCCCATGTTTTACATTTTGAATCCTAGCATTCTATTCTTGACTTTGTTCTTGAGATCGTAGACTTCAATTCTTCAATTCTGCAATCTTTGTGCTTTAGTAGTGCAACTTCAAAGTCCGCATAGTTTTGTACTTTCAGTGGAGGTCTTTGAACTGATCCACATCTTTGATGATCTTCGAGCTTTCTTTGAGATCATCATCCACAACAAATCTCTCTGGATCATCCATAGTGGTGTTGCCTTCATGTGAAGTTGTGACTTTTGGACCGACATGCTCACACTTTTGAATCATGACATCTTTCCATCGAGTAGCGGAAGCCTTCATTGGTTCATGATATTTGCGGCGTGAAGCGAAGCGAGTATGAAATATCGAGCCGAGTTATGTAGATATGCACCGGTCATGATTTCTTCAATTAAGTGTGGATCTTTGTGAGCATGCGGCTTTGGATTGACTCCTCAATTCGATCGGTACCGTCCGTCAAATGTACTTGCAAACATGAGTTAGCAATAAAACCCACGAAAGTGTCTTTGATCACTTTCGTTGAATTGAGGTACACGCCCACGGTTCCCGTTGATCGGTATAAATCTGCGCACGTGATCGGTAGGATTCCTAAGAATCTCCTTGACGGGGTTTCGCAGAATGGCGCTATAGCCGTTCTCAAACCGGAACGTCTCAAAGAAGACAACACGGTGAGTGAACGACAAATTGAGATTCAGCGATTGATGAAAATGATTTGAAAAACAATCGCGCATTGCTTGAAGAAAGAGTTTTGTCTGACGAAGGTTTTATGAGAAAGATCAATTTTCAAACAAAATACTTTTGTATTAGAGAATGAGTACACATTCGACGTGCTAGCGAAAAGAAGAGATTCACACATCGAGCGGTTTTCTAAAAGTATTTTTCAATCGGAGATACTTTTGAATTTGAAAACATAAGTACACATTCGACGTGCTAGAGAAAAGAAGGTTTGCACATCGAACGGTTTTCCAAAAGTATTCGTCAATTCCATTCTGGACCAAGGTTGATTCAAGATTGAATCTCCCATCGTTCTATCCGCTTGTCACAAGCTTGATCTTTGCAAGATTTCACATGTCACCCACCAAGAGCTTGTTTGATGTTGGCTCTAGAAGGATTTCCATCTTCATCGTGAATATTTTCATATCACTCGGATGTTACGCAATACCACAAGGATAATCGTGGGACTCTTAATATATTCTTACTTTCCACATTGTGTGAAACAACAAGTCTTCAAGAATAGTGTCCTAATGAGATATTGTGGATGATCTCTTGGCTCTAGACTCAATCGTGCACATTTGGTTCCTGTGTCGGAGACTAGGGTGAGGGTCTCCTTCTTCAATATCAACAATCTCTAAGAGAAAGTCGATAGATTATGTAGGTTCCCCGTGAGAATGAAACAAGCCATTTTAAGAGGAACTTGAGTGGTTTGGGAAGTTGTAGTGCAGTGCGTCACTGGGTCCATGACGTCTTGTCTTCAATACCGATGTTACCTTAGTAAGCACCAATAGCATATGTATTGAACCCGGTTACTGCCCTAAGGTTGAATTATTGGAGGGCTATTTCTTTTCACCCTTTTCACATTCAATACTTTTTCATTCTTCAACCCCTTCAATTGCTTACGAGACTTCATTACTAGAACCTTGTCGGGTTTATTCCGAAGACTAGCTCTCTCTCATCCGCACTCTTCCCATATCTCACTTTTCTCCTTTTTCATCATACCTAAGGACTCTACACTATCTAGTGGATTGTCCTGGTAGATCCTTCGATTCGGCGGATCGTGGGAACTAATACCTAACCTCACCATCCTTATAACTCCATACATAAAGTAAAATAGTCGGTCTTTAGGTACAATTCATTCTTCCTTGAAACCAATTGAAAAATCATTTGGAAAAACAATCAAGGTACTTGTGATACGAGATCAAAGCATTTTGTACCCTAATAGTTTTGATCATTTAGAAAACCTCCCCCTCAACATGTGCATATGATTTAGAAATTGTTTAGCACAAGGAGGCAAGAGGACTTTGAAATATTTTCTTTGATCACAATTTTCATACGAAAAAGCCATTTGATTTTCATGGTAAAATTCTCCCCCTCAATATGTGCATAGGATATTTGAAATCATTTTTATCACATAGAGGCAAGAGTTCTTTTGAAGCACATCCACGATTACAAAAGCCATTTAAGAAACCATTTGAAACCTCAATCAAGGTACATTATGTTAAAACATAAAAGCTTTTGTACCTCGATAGTTTATTTTCTTTTAAAATGCTCCCCCTCAATATATGCTTCGAGATTCGAAAGCGTTTAGCACATCTGAGAGAGCGAAACTGCACAATTGAATCAAACGATCACCTTTTATCAAATTTCATTATTAAATCACAAATTCTCCCCGATCAAAAATATCAAACCATTTGAGATTTTGGATCTCAAGTGATTTAATCGGGTTTGGAAAACATGGGAGAATATGTGGCGAGTTTAAATACTCATCTTGTTTTGGATAAATCCTCCTCCTCAACATGTGCATTGTGTATTTGAAATCGTTTGGCACATGGAGGCAGGAGTGCCTATAAAGGACTAAAGCGATTCAATTAAAAGCATTTGAGATTTAAATCACGATCTCTCCCCGATCAAACCATTTGAGATTTGTGATCCCATCGATTTAAATCATTTAGAAAGTTTGAAGAAAGGCGTGGCAAGATTTAATTTTGAAAAATGACGAGATAAGGAGCAGTTTTTCGACGGATTGTTAGTGTCGGGTATGATAGTTTTAAGAGACCTTTTAAGTAAAATAAAATAATTTCACAATCAAACAAGAATGTAAAAATTTCATTTTGACGGATCTTTGAGTTTTAAAGAAAACCATACCATGACATAACATTAAATCTTTAGATCACCACATTTTAGCGTACAAACGGACTTGATGAAATATTGTTTGAAAATATTTTATTTTAAATCACTCTCCCCTCAATCGATGATGAAGTCAATAATTGAGTGACTTAGGTTTGATAACAAGAAGTCCGGTGATTTTCAAAAATTAGTCCAATATATTTTCAAAACAATATTTTCCATTTTCAAAACAACTTAATCAAATTATTCAAAATTGTTTCAAAATGGTATCCTACACAAAGATCGTTAGGTGGTTGAGAAGCTTCGTTGTTGTTCTTTGTAGGGTTTGGAAGAAAAATCGTCTGCAGATGCGGTGAGACTTCTTCTTCACGTTGCATTTTGAATGCCAAGCGAGGTCAAATTAAGCTCCATTTTTCAATCACTTAGAAGAAAACCATCTGGCGATGCGGTGAGACCTCTTACGTTGCATTTATGCCAACTCTCCATTGAAGTCCAATTAAGCTCCGTTTCTTCATTTGTCAACCCAAGATATCGTTACCCTTTCCTTGCGGCATCCAATCATGTTCATTTGTGGGACCCGGATCGAACATTCTTATATACTAATATACTGCATATGTTAGTGAACACACATACAAATATATGGTGGTCGACAACACCCAAACAACAATCGACTAATAAAGTCAATCCAACATATCAATCGGATCATGTAAGGTATGGGAATAATGTGTTTCTCAAACTCTAATCATCTAAACCTAACAATCATATCCTAGAAACCTAGTCCTTCAACATAGGCAATTATATTTTTCGAGATAAGCACGTAGGATAATTAAGAAAGTCCGTTAGATTATATAAATTTAAAACATTCTCCCTCAATCAATGACTTATTTTCGAAAAGATTAAAAGAGTGAAGTCATTGATTGAGTTTTCAATTTTCACAAAACTACGAATCGATAGATTTACAAGCAACTCATTTACCACCATTTTAGAAAACAACAAATATTTTTCTTAAGAATTTATAGACGAGAAAAATATTTGAGTAGGAACAATGATCCTTGACATACTTTCCTCATTTGTTTTTAGGATAAGTGCGAAATATTTGAAAATTTGGTTTAGCGCAAGACTTTCCTTTCTTTTGAAGAGCGGGTTGCTATCTCGAAATAATAGCAAGCTATAATTTGAAGCCAGTTCTGATCAAAATAAGCGTAAGCCATTTTTGAAGTCCGGATACGATCTGAAATAATCGTAAGCCATTTTTGAGACATGTATAGAAAAGAATATTTACACCTCTGCTTTCGAACTTCATCTATGGTCCGTGCCATTATTGAATGACATTTCTAAGACCGTAGATGTTATCGATACCGGAAGACATGTCTTGAGAAAACATATTTTTGGTCTTTTCAAAATTTTATGATTTTTATGGATTTTAGAAGGTTTTAAATTTTTCTATTTTCTTTTGTTGGTTTTATATTTTTGTATTTGGTTTTCGATAAGTATATACAAAGATAGAAGATGATATAGTTAAAGAAGATGATGATACGAAAATGAGATAAGGATATCGAGCAAGACGTCGTGAAGATAGAAGTCATCAACTCTTAAACATTCACCACCAAAGCTTCCAGGGCTCTTGAATTGAAGAAAGAAATAGAACCATCTGAACGTGAGACTTTGGCAGCTTCCCCCCAAACCGAAAATCCATAAGATGAGCAGATTCAAAGCTTTCTTACAAGCTTCCATTAGCCAAGTGCACAAAGAAGCACACCATTATCATCGATCCCGCTGCTCCTTTTAAGAATAAGTCCCGTGATTCTTCGTTCGAGGTTATATCATCCAATAACAACAGCAACGTATCATCCCACACATAAAACAATCTTCTCAAATTTCTTTTCTACTGACGTCAGAAGCAATCCATTCCAAAAAGTGTCAAGAGACCATTTCCCCCTAGTAGTTGAATTGATGCGCTTAGTCTCTTTGTATAACGCTCAAGAACTATCCGACTACACATCATGAGGGTAATGAAGAACACCTCCCTATGTTCACATCTTTCGTCACGATGAATGTGTATGAGCTCAAGAACCGAAGTACACCAATATCCAAGAACTCTCCGAATACACATCATGAGGGTAATGAAGAACACCTCCCTATGTTCACATCTTTCGTCACGATGAATGTGTATGAAGCTCAAGAATCAGTACACACATTCCCAACGAGAGAATAACAGATAACACCTCCTCATGTTACACATTTATCTCCCCGAATATGTCATACTTGTGTACCTCTTTTATCTTGAAACTTTCTCTTACATCTCTTCCCCCGTAGTTGGAACAAGAACACTAGAAGCTAATAGATACCTTTGAGTTTCTCTGGGTCATGACATTTGTCTTCCGGGATAACTTCAATCACTTAGAAGTATTAAGTTCATCATGTGTACTAGTTATGCTTTTATATGTTTGTCTCCTTCCCCTTTGCTAGTTTAGACACTTCATAATCGGCAACATAGTATAAGCCCAAATACTTGAAATCTTTATGAGAAGAACACTTGAACTCTTGTGAGAATCAACATCTTTGAACACTCTCTCGACTATTTTTATCAACCCTTATGTAGACAATTTGAAGTGACCATCAAGAAGAAAACCCGCTATACCATACTTGAAATCAAGTCAACTTCCCACATTTGTATCTTAAGCTTGCACCTAATGATGGAAGAACGGTGTAGAGAATTTATGCTTCAAGCAAATCTCTAAGTACTCACTATCCAAACAAAGTATGAGACATTAACACCTCTTGCGATTATCCACACCGTCATATCGTGTGACACCGAGTAAAACAAAGTAACTCCTAATAGTGATAGTTAACCGGTCTTCAACCATCCACCTCATCACTGGTAACTAGATAAACCAAGTGTTCAACTCAAATTCTTAAGCCCGAGCAAGTTATCAAATAAGAACATGCCTTTGTGAAAGTCAACTTCAATCTCAAATAAGTGATAAATGATTAACTCCAAGTAATCAACTTGTGTCAAATGTCCAATACGTGAAATAGTCAATAACAACGTCTCGAGGAGTCATCGCTAAAGAATATGAGCAAGTCTAATTGGGGATTGAATCGACTTATAACTCTCTCCCAATTAGTGCTCTCCCTAAACCGGACAATCTGTTTGATAGATGCCCAGATTAAGAAGAAGTCTTTAGATCGTTAAATGCAACTCGTCTTTAGTCTTCTAACATGTAGCGAGAAAATGTAGAAAGGATCGTAGACTCGACCTTTCTTCAAGATTGTTCGGTTGGGGAATAGATAGTTAACATCTTCAACTCACACCAAAAGCATCCCAATTAACTTACTTCTTGCAAATCCCTAACTAAAATCCTCCCAATCAAACAAGAACGAAATATGTTCATCAAGGAAATTAGCAATCGAGCCATAGCGAACACACAAGATGGTAACACCAAACTACCAGTCACATCAAACAAGAATAAAGAGATTGTTCGGAATCATCATGTTGATGTATCGTGAAGCATTAACGGAAGCACTTTGTCGATAAACTCATCAATCCGAGTGAAGATGTCAACCAACGGCTCTTAGAGAAAAACTCCATGTGAAGATAACCCGATAAGAAGAGGCTCGGTTCTTACATGAGTTTAGAGCCGTATGACCATTTATATTCTCAAATATCAATCAACAATGCAAAAATTCACACTTCTTCTCCCCTCAAGAATTGCATACGGAGATGCCATTTTGACTAAATAAGTGAAAATCATCCGAATGTTCTATTCACACTTCTCCCGCAAAATAAGCACATGATGTCGCCATTTTCATTATAATCGAGCAAGTGGAATGAGAAAACAATCGATGGTAGCCGGTTCACTTGATGATCAAGCGCATGGGAGAAGTATGAAGCATGTTGATGAGAATGGTCATTAGAGAAGATTTTCTTCTTGAAGATAAAGTGCATCAAGCGTACACTTTTCTTTTCTTTGAGGAACGAGGCATGAACTGTTGTGTTCATACATCATAAGAATATTTCTCTTCTTGGAAGATAATGCGCATGAAACGTCACATTTCTTTTCTTTGGAGTCTGAGGCTCGGCCAGTGTGAGCAGATCGTCATAATCTCTCTCTTTTAGCTCTCTTGGCAAGACATGTAATCATCCCATTATCATTCGAGAGGCTCTTTGTCGTGATGACTAATGGAGAAAACCCCAATATGATGAATTTGACCCTGAAGTAAACTAACCCGAACTCGTGACTTAAACTTGCACATATGTAACAAAGAGCGGTGCCGAGAATTCATGCCCATTTGAATCTCTAAGTACTCTATACTCTTCAACCAACCAACCATCAAGTAATAGACGTACATCATCTCTTGAAACTCCACAATTCAATGTGACACTGAGCACTACAACGTAACTCCTTTAAGTGATAGTTATTTTGAGGTGATAAGAGCCCAATTCCCCCAAGTGGTAAAAGAAGAGGTAAAAGTCACCCAACAATAACTAGATTTCCAAATCTTCTTTTTTGATAATAAGCTCGAACAAGGATCATGAAGAATCTTCATCCAACCATCCCGATACCTTCGGATACTAAGTACACTCGCAGTGATATTTCACTTCAACATCAAATAAATAATATGAATTAACTCCGTTGTCACATCTTACGATTAAAAGCTCAACTATAGCCTCCTTTGACGTTTAAGTGAACTCGATAATGGTTTCATCCGACCATGGTTAAAAGCACATAACCCGTAAAACCATATAATAACCAAAGCGCCATGACAAATATCCAAACACACATCCAATTCATTAAGTACACCTTTTATCCCTTCTTCAAAGCAAAACGTAGCACCAAACATCAAATAAGATCCCAAAATACACTTTCCTTTCTCCAAGATGGTTCCATCAATACGGGATTTTACAATTCTATGGTTTAAACCGAGAAATAGGTTCTTCATGGATTTTACAAAACCAAGAATAAACCGTAAGATATATCCGAAATGCACTTTACTTTTACCAGATGTTTCCATTGTTACGGATTTTACAAGTCTATGATTTAAACCGAGAAATAGGTTCTTCGGCGGGATTTTACAAAATCAAGACAAAACCGTAAACAATGTTAGCTTGAATGTGTTATGATAGCATTGGTTTCGGTGAATATCTGTTTTAGGGGAACATGCAGTGGTTCATCAACTGTTCATTATCCGACATCAACAATGACATCAACCATCCACTAAACACTTTGGTAAACACATCATTCACACATTCTGTCAGCTGTTGCAGTGACCACATGGAGAAGTAAACCCGATATGCCAAACTTGATCATGAAGTAAAATTCCCCAGATTTGTTACTTAAACTTGTACTAATCCTCGTGAAAAAGAAACGGTGTACCCAATGTACAAAACCTCTTGACATTCTCAACTGAGTGAGACACCGAAGTGATAGCTACTTTGTGGGTTAAGCGAGAAATAGTCACAAAAGTAACTAAATAGTCAAGTCTTTATCACACTCTATAAATGCCCAAACAAGTCATCTTCGCAGAATGGTAGAGAGAAAGAAGACGAAAATAAGTAAATGCGCCCGAAAAACGTCACTTCAAATCCAAATAAGAAATACCGAACAAACAACCCCATAGTCAACCTTGTTCAAATATCAAACCGTGACATATTAATCTCCGTGAAAATGTATATACCAAGATACCAACCCACATTCCACAACAACTCTCATCATCATACCAAATCTTATCTTATCCATATCTCATAAAACTCATATCATCAAATCTCTTTTTTGTCAACTCTCAAGAGAAGCTCATCTATCCATCATCTAATATTCAAGTCATCACATATACAACTCAAGCCCATATCCGGTATTAATCATTCACGAGGAATATTACCACATATGAATCTACATTTTGAGATAGTCAAATTCGGATAGTACAAATTGTATTACCACCATCTCATATGACAAATTGTTTTAAATCCCACAAGCGGATCCAACACTAAGCACAAGAACAATATTCGGTCCATTAATCCAAACAGAACATTCAATCCAATATTATGTGATGACATATCACATCAATATTATACCCCAATTGCAAAACTAGAAAATCCAATACTCGGTTAACCACAATTTAGGGCCCATACATAATCGATTAAACACAATGAACTATTAAATCCAAACGCATGAGGCCCAAGTTTGAAACAAGTCACAACCCATTAGAAACAACTTAATACCCTAAATGTGCGGAATATAAAACGCATGCTACACATCTCATAACCCTAAAGATACTCAAATCAATCCGCCTCTTTCACCATTATTTCCTGAAAACAATCATCGAAAATACCTCTGATGTCTCATCTCATCAATATTAGAAAAACCCTAGAGACATATATATCAAGATGAAGCTACCCACATACAAAACTGACATCCTCATACCAACTCTCAAATGCCACAGAGATGGCACGAGGGTCTTTAATTAGCCACAGGGATGGCAAGGGTTATGTCACTGTTACACGATCAAACCAAGGTAATTGGAAGGACTTATATTAGAGTTGTATATGATAGTGATGCCTTGAGTTTAATATAAATGAACCCAGAAACCGAAAAAGGGATTAACACTAGTTGTTATTTCACTTATTTCTGAGTTCGGAAAACAATTAAATCAAATGGTTCAAAATAGTGATGAACTGATATTGAATATGTTAGTGTTTGTCAATGAACGAATTAAAGAGAAGAAATAACAGTCTTGTTATATTCTGAATCTTGTATATTCGAACATTAATTGAAGAAACATCTTCAAAAGATCAATGATGCTGAAAATTCGTGTTTCGCACGAGTTAAAACTGAGATCAATAAATTTCCATGCTTTACTTTTCAGTTTTAAAGTATCAGTGATAGATCTATGAAGATGAGATGATGAGTCATGAATTCAAACAATATCTGAGATCTTTAGTATTTCTGAATAATTGATGTTTGACAAGATTGAATTGATGTAGAGATGTAGATGTGGATTTGATAGTTTGTTTAAGACTTTAGCTCTGGTTATGGTCACAAGTTGCTACATCAAATTATTTCTTTACAAGTCGCTTCACCCTTTTAACCCCCAACACGCTTCATTTCTACAGTCACAAACCTTCTTTAGATAAGTATCTTGAGTCAAAACTCCAAGATTTATAACAAGTCTCTATTGGTTTTGTTAAGTCGCTACCTTTTCTGGCTAATCAAACCCAACTCGCTACTCCTGATTTTAACACAAGTCGCTAACCTTTTTAGAGTTAAGTCGCTAGCTTTGAGTCAAGTTGCTTCTTCTATTTTATGAGCTAAGTCGCTAAGATTTTTTGACTCAAGAGTCAAAAACCACAACTCGCTATCAAATGGATACATAGAACCTGGACAACATCTCATGTTGCATTCAAAAATGCAACCCAACTCGCTACATCAACAATTCGCTGCATTATTTGGTTCAAGTCGCTAGCATCAAAAAGTAGAGACAAGTTGCTACTTGTAAACCTGGCCATTTGACTTTATCCGGTGATTATTCCGACCATGTTTTTCCGACCATATTCATAGTTACCCAGAAAAACAGTTTTGACCCAGTTTTGACCAAGAAAAGGTGACCATTTGACCATAAAGATTTCACAGATATGACTTAAAAAAAACAGTCTAAAGCCTAATAGATGTGACTGAAAATACGTGGACAAAGTTATGACAAACTGATATTACAAGTTTGAAAAAGCATTAGACTTTTCAGATAAAGGACACCAAACATGTTAACAAACTGTTCACCCACAAGAATAAAGAATAATTCCGGCCAAGAGAAAAATACCAAAACAGCTTAACAGCGTGAACCAAAAACCACAAACAACCATGGTACGGACCACACAAATCAAAGATAACACAATAACCATGGCTCTTGATACCAATTGTCAGGATCCAATATTTATTGTGTTGATGATTCGGGTGGTCTTGGATGATCAAAATACATGTTTACCATTTTAGAGAGAGAAAGATAGAGAGAGAGGGTGTTCTTGCTAGAGGTTTAAACAAAGGAAAGGTTAGATTGAAATGAAGCACCACCCCTTCCATGGATGGAAGGGTATTTACTTACACAATACACGACCTCCTATCGGCCCGTGGATCGTGCATACAAGGTAAAGACCCGTCCTTCCTCCACGGTGTTGCACTATGCTAAACTAGACTAATAACTAACTAATAAAATAGTAAATAATGTAACTAACGATATGTCTACGAGCTAACTTATGCTAGATAATACTTGGGGTGACCGACACTTTACTATGGAATTTTCTAATTCCTAACAATTTCCCTGTTCCACCACTTGAGCTCTGTTGTTATCCCTACCCATAGCATTAAAACCTTGACCACCACCCATCCGACGACCATAACCACGATTCGAACTTCAACTCGTCCATTGTTCACACAACTGATTTCGTGTGTTAGATGAGAGCGAATCGATTGTTGGATTTGTTGGTATAACGGCTAAAAGCATTAGCAATCATAACAAATCCTTGTTGCAATGCTTCGAACGGATCGGATTCCTCATTAGCTTCAACGACAAATGCTTGAGCATTGTTGTTGTTGTATGGAACCAATTGATTATGTTGAGATTGTTGTGATTGATCATTTGGTGTGATAGTGGCGTTGGTTGAGTTCTTTGGTTGAGGAGGATAACTGCTTTGAGCATACAAGGCAAGTTGTTGATTTTCCGGATGTGAAGATGAAGCAATTTGAGCACGGAGAATCCTTTCCCTATCAACTTCCTTTTCATGAGGCTTCAAATAATCGTACAACAATCCGTATGTAGAATGATGCATGTTCTTCGCTTGACGGAGAAAAATGACATACTTCTCCCATTCAGGGACCAAGACTACTCAGAACTTAGTATTAACAATTCTTGGCATGACGATGTTGTGTTTATCCAAATCATTGATGATGTCGAGAATCGATGATGATAAGAATCTAGTGTCTCTCCGTGTTCAATCAAGAAGTGTTCATAAGCCAAGTAAATTTTGGATTCCATATCCTCCGATTGAGTGCGATCCTTCCATAAGTAGATGAATGTGTTCCACATTGCCTTTGCGATCTTTTGAGCATCAACACTTGAAGAATTGGGTTTAGTAATCCTAAAAGGATATATTGCATTGCAAGCTCATCGCCTTCATAGTGTAGAAGTTCTTACGGATTCAGTCCGCACAAAGTAGCAATGTTTGATTGTTCATCCTTGGTGGATTAGCATTTGGATCTCTAGGTACAATGACGGAGGGCATCAAATGGACCTTCCAAGATAACCTTCTTTAAGAACTTTCCATGTGGATTCTTCGATCACAAAACCTAAAGAACCTAATTACCCGTTGATCGTAGTTTCTGGAGTGAGCATTGGAGGTCTATCAAGTGATCCAAACCTCATGAATTGATTGTTGGGTCGCTTAAAGCTTCACACATCTTTGCAAACCAAGTGGGTTCCTTCATAGTGTTCCTTGATGGATGTTGATTGAAATCATTTGTGTAGGGTTGAACTTGAAGACTTGGTGGTGTTTGAACCATTTGTGGTGGAGGAATTGCTCCAAGTTGTGGAGTATGTTGTTGATTAAATTGTTTTTGATAAATTGCTTGTTGTTGATTCCATTGTTGATGTTGTGGACTTAGTTGTTGTTGTTGTTGAGAATAAGTGTAAGGGAAATAGTTAGAGTATGGTGGTTGTGACATGTTGAAAACTTGTGTTGGTAAAATGGATCTTTGTAGTCGAATGAACCTTTGTTGATGAAGTATCCTTAGGCGTAGAAATCACAATAAACCAAGTAGCACTTATGCGTAAAACACCAAAGTTATGCGTAATGACAAGAGTTACGCGTGAGGTTTAACTTACGCTGAAGAGAGAAAAAAAGCACTAAAGTTATGCGTAAAGCGATGAAGTTAGGCGAGAAAACTTAGGCGTAAGACGAGGCTTAGGCGTAAGATGAATCTTATGCGTGGGATGTTCTACGCGTAAGCTTTATGCTTATGCGTAATTTTAGAGTTTTATCCCAAGTGATCTTTTACACTATCACAATTGCAAAAGATATCCAGTCGACGTATTTCGAGCTTATCAAGCAAGAAAACACGAGTAAACCACGGCGAAGATCAAACCAAGGATAAAGTTACGCCAGAAACTAGGGTTTTGATACGGCGTAGCTTTACTCGTAAAATGATTTTGCCCAAAGATGTTTCTAAACCATTTTTGTGATGAGATAGCTTTAATATCACCAAAATAACACAAAAGTGTGAAACTTGATGAACCAAAACGTCTAAACAGTTTCGCGTAGAACGAAACCCTCGAACAAAAACTAGCTTAAAAACATAGATCCACGCGTAAAGTTTGAAACTTTTTGCCAAGAACAAGTATTTTAACACCTTAAAACATTGAATGGACAAGAATCTTGGATTAAAAAGTGTAAAAAACGTGTTTTTAAACGAACCAAAGTATCAATACCGAAGCATATGTTCTACGCGTAGGACCAAAACGTTCACCCAACTATTTGGCGATTGATACCACTGATAGGTCACTAGTTTTACAACACAAGCATCAAGAGAAGAGATAGAGAAGCGGATGAACAATAAACCAAACACACATACGCGTAGGAATAGTGAAGAGTTATGCGTGAGTATGTGAAAGAGATAAATTGAACAACCAACCCTCAAGTGAGGGTTATTACATAGTATTTATAGGAGGAAGCTGGGCAACACTCCTAGTCCTTCCTTTCTCCTATGGGCTTGGGCCTAAGCTCATGGGCCTTCTACATAAGTTTAAGGCTAATAACAAACATAAAGGCCATAATTAAGCTAACTATTACATATGAATTACTAACACTTGATTTAGGTTTAGGAGTGATTCCAACAGGGGCACCGGCCAAGGGATTATTGGGGGGCCAAAGTCGTGATTTTTGTAAAACTATTCCGTTTACCCAATCCGGAGCTCATATATTGTCCTACGAGTGTCCCACGACGTTCCTTCGACTTTCTATTATGTTTATTATGTTTTTCCACAAGTTTTGACTATTTATTTGTCAAGTTTCGAGTTACGGTTTAAAAGTAAGTTATTTCTTGTTTTAAAATTTTATTGCACCGAATCGAATAGTGTCTAACAAAAAGAGTTAAAACTCACACAATAACTCATACGATAATAAAATAAATCATAAAAACCAATAAACGATGTCAAATCAAGTCATGGTCGATAAAAATAGTTATAAAGGAAAATTCTCGGTTTGGTTTAACGTAATGCGATTACCTAAAATAGAATCCCTAATTGCCAGTTGTCACATACACCTTTTAGAATATTTTGATAAAACTTAGCGTAAAAACTAAAAACTGTATTTTATAGAAATCAAACGATTTTTGCAAAGCAAAAAATGCAAAGTGCTAAGTGCTGATTATATTATTTTATATTTGTTACACACATAATAATAATAATAATAATAATAATAATAATAATAATAATAATAATAATAATAATAATAATAACAATAATAATAATAATAATAATAACTATACTTTTAGGTTATCCATATGATTTTTTGAACTTTTAGGTTTCTTTTTCTTTATAATGAACATTCTTAATAATTTAAATAAGAGCAAAAAAAATCTTAAAAAGTTTATTTTTAGAGAATTAACCTTTTTCAACATGATGTAAGTGAATAAATTTTTTTTTTTTAACTTGCGACTATGAGTTATTGTCAGCTACTTCAACATCAACCTCCATAATATAGCAGCTATCGCTTCTGTATTGCCACAACGTCACGTATATTCTATAATTTTTATATGTGTTAACTTGTTATTTCTTAAAATTATTCAAAACTAAAATTATCGTCATCAAGAAACTATTGTATCCTAAAATATAAAATCGAAAATGTTGAACCTAAGACCTTGATAGATCTTATGAGCACTCAGAGATCGTTAGTTATACTTATGTAATCACAAGCACACTAAAAGACAGTCTCTATAACTTGTATTCTTTAGCGGAAATTAAACACAAGCAATAACACAAATAACTAAGAACACTTTGATCCTCTATGGATCTTTAAATTATATAAAAACTTTGTTTTTCAACTCGTACATAACTCATACTATTGTGTTCCTTTTATAGACAAGGAACCCTAAACCGTTTCCCAAGAAACGTATAAACATAAAACTAAATAAGATATACATTATAACTTCCTAATAAAGCTCATGCATATCCTAACTAACTATAGAATACGCGAATATCTATCTCCAGTAAACCATCTACACGGTTTCATTACTTCAAGAGAATTACTTCTTCAGCAGAATCCTTGCACTTCAACAGTAATCCATCAAGAGAAATTCAAGATAATTCATACTTAGCATAATTCCCAACAATCCTCCCTAAACCGAATTTGACTAGGTTAAGTTCCAGTTTCTTGATAGATCTTTAACACTTCGTAACTAGAGGATTGTACTCGAACATCAAAAAGAAAGAACCAAAACAAGAACATCTCTATGATGACAAAACTTTGAAACTCCATATCTTTGCAAAGAACAAATGACAAAATGTACATCAAAACATATTAGTTTCATACTATTCTCATCACATCCGTGTGTGTTAACTCCCGTGAGAGGTGAATCATTGAAAATAATGGATTTGATGTCTCTTTACCAATAGCCATCACTACGGAGTAGCCAAATGTTTAAGTTCGAAAACTATGGTACATCGATAACCATCCGATTTATTAGCAAATCAAGAACCATGAACGGATTTGAAATGTCTTTACCGTAGCCGCTTGCTCAGACTAGTCAATTTTAGAGAAAGAATCACCTTTGGTGAATTGAGAACCCAATATGGTATTCCATCGCCTTTACCACAAGCCATATACTTATGGGCTAGCCAATTCTTGGATTCCAAAAGGAATAAACCATGGTGAATTGATGACCATACAACCCTCAAGAATTAAGCATGGGTGGTTGCAAACCCTATGATTTTGAGCAAACCATTACAATTTATCAACATATTTGATGTGTCTTTACCAAAGTTGTACCCTTTGGACTAGCCAACTCTTTGATGTACACAAGGCACAATTGGTGAGTCGATAACCAACAACAATGTACAACAAACCTGCAAGAAAAGTTAGACAAACTCAAGAATATACATTTTTTTTAACTAAGAATCAAATAAAACAAATATTACAAATAATACAGGATACCATAATCAAGATGATGCTTGATGTTGCGTAAACCGAGTCTTAATCAATCCAACACATTGTTCAAAGATGTAGCTTATCATTCCCAATGGATCAGTGGAACTTCCAACTTTTTCTAAGCATTCTTTCCATCAAGGACACGTATAAAGGATAAATCTTATCCGAGAACATACACACAATCATCCCACACTTTGTCTCCACCACATGCACACTTGGCATAGGATAAAATCTCCAAGTCTCAACCTTCCACTTATGTGAATTCTTCCAAATAGAATACCCTTTACCATCCGGAGATTGAGAATCAAATGTAACTTGAAGATCACCCAACAAGTATAAACCAACCCTGTGGTGAATGATTAGCATAATGCTTAGTGACAAGGCCATACATAGTATTCAAATCTTGCCTATCCACCATATGAAAGATTTCCTTCAAGAAGTTAAACCGCATAGAAGAATTATCCACCTAAAATGGGTTAAGTCGTCCATCACCAAAGTCCAAGCAACAACACATCATGAGATCCTTCAAGAAAAGCATCAGCAGATCCTTCTTTAATGAAAGTTGACTCAACAGCCTTTAGATCCAAAGAACTACCCTTGTGAGATTTCTTAACCCTAGAAGTGTGTGTCCCAGCTGATCTCACAGATCTCCTTAGAGAAATGTGTCTCCTTTTAGACATCCTTTTCTTCCTCCTACCAGGTATATAAATCCCCATAGATACCTTCTTAGATTCATCAGAGACATCTTTAGCATGAATGGAAGAAGTAGAAGTAGACTTAATTGGAACAACACCACGCAAGGCATACATTTTCTCAAGCACCTCTATGGCCTTCTTAGCTTTAGCAGATGCTTGTTCAACTTTCTTACCCAACTCTTCTCCTACTTTATCAACAGTGCAACACTAGGTAATGCTTGTAAGAAATAACATGAGGTTCAAGCAGATTGAACCCTTTCACCGAATGTATAGCTTCAAGAGATGCTTTCAAGTAACAACAGAGAACTCATCTTTGGTGTAACATCATCAAAATTGTCTACAATCTCAACTGTCTTGGGTCTCTTGGCTTTTGGAGCATCTCGACTACCAAGAATCCTTTTCAAACTAGAAATGGAGTAATGTACTTCATAATCTTATGGATACATACTATTCAAGTCAAAATCATCTAAAGCCCAGACTTGCTTCTTTGTCAAACCGATTGATAGAAGTTAGAACTTTGATTATACACCACATTCCTCATATATAATTTCTTTTGGGCTTCAGAGGTGGTCTCTCCTTTTGGCTTTAGCTTTTGTGCAAAGAATGGCTTTTCTTTTGCAAATTGCAGACTTGCTTCCTTTGTTGTCCAAGAGCCATCATTTGTGCAACAAAATTCTCACTATCAAAGTCCGCTCCTAAAATACTTTGTGCAAGAGTAGGATTGGATGCAACTTGATGAGTATAAGCATCCCATTGCTCATCGCTGATCCGAGTAGCTAGTTCATCAATTTCTCTTTGTCTCTCGTGAGGCAAATTGGTAGTAAACCGAGCTTCAAGCTTTTGAGCCAATGCACGACTCTTCGCATATTTTCATACTCAAGAAACATCCTTGCTTGTTCTTGCCTTTCCTGCTCACTCACAAGATCCGAACCAAGCTCTTCATCAATCATTACTCCTTTTCCTTTATCGCAGACTCCTTAGCGTAATCATCATAAGGAATATCAACAATAGGAACTTCAAGAAACACCCAAGTTAGCATCAAGAAACATGTTGAGACAAATCTTCAACAGTGTAGAAAAGACATCAACATTAGGATCCGTGTTAAAACTTCTTCCCGCAAGAAAGACTTCGTGATGATCATCAAGGTGGAGGACCCGTTGTTCTTGAACAAATGAAGCTTGACCATGTTCAGAAGCAACATCCTCCATTTGATCATCAGCAGTTGCAACACCTGACACCTTTGAAGGTTCAGAAGAATCCTTACTCAAATATTGTCTTCTCTTTCTTCTAGTAAACTGAATGGGTTTCTTGTTCTTTGAAGATTCAGCAACAACTGGTGAAGGAACATGAGTCTTTTGAGCCACATCAGCCAAAATTTCAAGTGACTCAAATTGAGTATCCTCTTGCTCCTCATCAGAAGAAACCAAAATCTCCTTTGCTACTTTTCCCAAGTTGTTCCTCTAAATCCTTAACCTTTCTCTTCAACTCCACAATCTCACCACCAAGTGTAGATTTAGTCTCAAGAAGCTCCTTTTGAGATCAAGAACCCTCGCCACATACCATTGCTCACTAGAGCATATACAGATGTAAGTGTAATAGGGTCCTCAGCCCCACCAGCAGATTGCTCAGTGGTAATGGGAGCTTCATTGGACCTTTCAGGAGAAATATGGACATGCTCAATGATAGGAGAACCTTCATCAAATGGCTCCCTAACTGGACTAGGTGTGGCCAGTCTATTAAGTTCAGCTCAAACTCATCAAGAGTAACTTGAGTAGGTGGTGGACTAGGACTAGGTCTAGGTGAAGGTGTAGTGGAGGTTGGTCGAGAAACATGTGATGCTTCAAAGAAGTAGTAAGGCCCTCATCAATGGCAACCGATGGATTACCACCAAGAAGAACATTGGTAGAGAGTGGATCACCAACAACATTACCTCATCGCAGCCTCATTGCCTTGAGGCAACATAGTCGCTAGCAAAGGATGATGTTCCCTCATAATGAGTTTTCATTGAAGCAAATAGTTTAGCGCTAAAGCTCCTATGGGACAAAAGGCTTGGACTTGGGTTGTAATGTCTAAAATCATTTGCAAAACCTAGGGTACATTAAAACTTATGCTTTTTCCTTTGAATATTTTCAACCATATTATCAAAAATAAACCTAGAAAAGTTATAAGTTAACCCCGAGAAAGACATACAATACCACATCCCAATTGAGTAGAAAATTGATCCCATCCTCCCGATTTATTGCTTATGCATCAAGCAATGTGTGTACCAAAACCTCCACATAGGGCAAAGCCGATTCTTGAACCATATATCGCCCTCGTACTGTATCCAAAAGCTCTTAGCCCAAGAAGTATCTCCACAAGATTAGAGTGATAAACCCCATTAACATCATCCAAACGAAGTCGCCTTCTTATCAACTCCTCCGTCACAACATACTGCTCCATCAACCATAGCAACAATCTCTGTGTCACCCGCTTCATAGCAGATGCCCAAAATTGTGTAACCAACGATTCATATATCACATTAGGAGAGTGTGTTAAAGCATAATGAATCTTGTACCTCTTCAAGAACTCCACCATTGGTTCATACAGTTCATGACCCTTAGCTTTTCCATGAAAAGCAACTTTGTTATGATCTTTCTTAAATTGAAGCGCCATGAGAAATTATGATAGTGGGTTATGATTTACGCAACTGAAAGTGTGTTTAAATTGAGTGAAGAGGGAATCAGTTAATTTTAGGCTAAGATATGTGAAGAATGTATTAGTAGAAGTTACCCAATTTATGGTCATAAACGGAATAAGTTGTTGACCATATCTGACGTGTAACACAACTTCAACCAAATTTAAATTAACACTTCAGCAGAAAGTATGGTCAATCTGCTGAAGGAAGTCAATCAGCAGAAACAACTCAAGTAATCAAGAATCTTAAGTAAATATCTTTGAGTTTTACTGTGCCACCCAACTCGTATTAAATCTCATTAATCCTTGAATCCGCCTATAAGATAGTCCCAATGCACATTAACACACATCAATTTACCCCAATTATCATTACAAACCCTAATTTCACCAAAAACTCCTCAATCAACAACAATAACCAATGTCCACTAAACCAGAAGTGATAAATCTCACTTCCTCTTCCTCATCATCATCATCCAGTGAAGATTCAAGCCCATTGTTTCGCTACCCCCATCAAGATGAACCTCGACCATCAAAATCCCCTTTTCTTCCTTCTTCTGAAGATGATAGTGTGGTGAATCCAAGTGATTCATCCATGGATTTCGATGACTCCACGAGCATGCCTAGAGCCACTCTTCAACAAGAAGAGGACATCACACCCCAACCTTCAACACCTCAACCTCAACCAAGGCCACGTGCCGTAAGAGAGGTGGTGTTAGCTCTTCTCGCGCCATGTTTTGGTGCTTCATCTCATATCGTTAAGGAAAGGGCAAAAGGAAGATGGAGTGATTGCTTTATGGTGGAACGAGTAGATGGAACAACCAAGATTTTCATATCACACATCCATCTACCATTTCCACCGCCTTCATCTTCGTTTTCATCAATCCATCCTTCCCATTTTTGTCTTCGACTTCTTCGTCGATCGGTCATGCATATCCAAAGATTTGGAATAGATGATATGAGCTAGTAGATGATAGGAGCTAGTATAGGTTTAGTAGATCTTGTATAGAAATGGTCTTGTATTTTCATTTGAAGTTGATTGTAAGATGAAGTAAGTCGTAAACTGCTTCTTGAATGAATGAACAATTTAACTTCAAGATTTTTCTTCAAGAGAAATAATTAGCTCACTTCAAGACTTATTTTCAAGAGAAACAAGCTTTTAAGCTTACTTGACCATATTCCAATTAACCAAACATGGTGAACTTCAACTTATATATGCATTCTGCAAAATGTATACGAGAAACACACAAACCAAACCAAGACAAACAAAACTAAAAGAACATTAGTGGTTAGTGTTAGCAAACAAAAATATAAACAATAATTTACAAAGTTTACAACATGAATCCTCCCCGAGGCATATGCCTCCCCGAGGCCTATGCCTCCCTTAAACTTTGCGCTATGGTTAACATCCCAATATTGACCACTAGGTGTTGAAACCTTGGTCCATCAAAAGCCTTAGTCAATAAATCGCCACATTATCATCGGTGTGAATCTTAACCACTTTTATCAAATGTTTTCATATGCATCTCTTATAAAGTGGTGCCCGATTTCAATATGCTTAGTTCTACCGTGAAAACCGGATTTTTAACAATGCATATGGTACTTTGATTATCAATAAAATTGTTGTGTTCATGAAGTTAAACCCATAATCCAACAATTGATTTTGTATCCATAGTACCGACCACAACAATTTGCAAAGAAGAACATACTCGCTTCAAGAGATGAGGTAGCCACAATAGTTTGTTTCTTGCACCGCCAAGAAATCAATCTCTTTCCAAGGAATTGGCAACCTCCAGTTGTGGATCTCCTATCCGATTTGCACCAAAGATAGTCACTATCACTATATGCTTCCAACTTAAAAGGAGACTCTTTGGGTACCAAAGACCTAAATGAGGTTGGCCTTTAGGTACTTAAAGATCTTTTGATCGCATTGAGATGGGAAGCAAGTGGAGTGACTTGATGTCTAGAACAAACACTCACAAAGAAAGGTAATGTCGCCTAGAAGTCGTTAAATACATCAATGAACCAATCATAGATCTCATAAGTGAACATTCACACTGGATCCGGTTCAATGTTGTTCTTTGTTTTGAGCTTCATAAGGTGTAGTGGCGCTCGACACTCTCCATACCAAACTTCTTCAAAATGTCCTCACATATTTATCCCGACCGATAAAGATACCATCGTTTTTCACGAACTTGAGACCCAAAAGAAAGTAAGCTCCCCATAGCACTCATCCGAAACTCTCCTTCATCGCCTCCTCAAACTCCCCGCACCAAGCTTCTTTAGTGGAGCCAAATATAATGTCATCCACATAAACTTGCACAAGTATGATGTCTGTGGAATTCTTCTTTAGGAAAAGTGTTTTGTCAATGGCACCTCTTCTATAACCATGCTTCAGCAGAAATGATGAAAGCCTAGCATACCATGCTCTTGGTGCCTGATGTAGTCCATAGAGAGCTTTTACAACCTTGTAAACATGTTTAGGATGATCTGGGTCTTCAAATCCTTTGGGTTGAGTGACATAAACCTCCTCTTCTATTTCACCATACAGAAAAGCACCTTTGACATCCATTTGATATACCATGAACCCCATGTAAGATGCATAGGCCAAGAAAATTCGAATGGCCTCAACTCTAGCAACAGGTGCAAACACTTCATCATAATCAATTCCTTCCTCTTGCCTGTACCCCTGAGCCACTAATCTTGCTTTGTTTTTAATCACAACACCCCTTGCATCTCTCTTATTCTTCAAAATCCATTTTGTCCCAATTGCATACTTGCCATCAGGTAGTGGTACCAAGATCCAAACTTGCTGATTTTTGAATTGTTGCATCTCTTCTTGCATTGCTTCAAGCCAACTTGAGTCTTCAAGAGCTTGAGTAACACCGGTTGGTTCCACTTGAGAAAGAAAACAAGCAAATGTACAATGCTTAAAGTCCGTGTGATTGTCCCTTTGTCGGTTTGAGACATAGGAAAGAAAAGCAACTCGTCCATATTTAGAACTTGTCACAGTCCTTCTAGTTCTAACAAGTGCTAAAGGATCACCAATAACATTAGATTGAGGATGAGCAATGTTGATCCTTTTGTAGCAATGGGGTTGACTTCAATAGATGTATCAAGATTAGTCACAGTTGGCTCAAAATCACCGTCATAGGAAGGTGAGGTGAAGATGCCACTTTGGGTTGATGATTACCAAGATCCAAGGACTTGGAAAGCGTGTATATGGTTCTCCAAAGTCCGTGGACACTCTAGTAGAAATGGGAGTAGAAACAAGCAGGCTTTCAGCAGATTTGGTGATGATGGGAGAAACAGGATCACCGCCGAAGAATCATGGTTTCCACCGACCGCTTCTCTTGCAACCTCCCATCAAGCTTCTCACTTCAAGATTAGCCGCATACTCTTGTTTCTTAAGCCTAGCAAGGTCCTCTGCATAGTGTGACTCATCTTCACTCTCATCAAGTAACTTTAGAAGTATCACCGCAAAATGGTTGGGGAGAAGGAAGGTACAATAATAGGTTGTTCATCATCCTCAAACTCACTATCGAGTCAAGATCCATGGTACCGCATTGTTAGTGGGAGACTCTTGTGTACCGCATTTTGGTTAGCCACATGTCTAGAATAACCCAAGTAATCGCTATAATCAAGGTCAAAAGACCAAACATGACCCTGTCCTTGAACATTAGGCTTATCTTCTAGAAATCTCAGGTTCAAAGTCTCCTCAATCTTCTTAGCAGATAAATTGTATACCCTGTAAGCCTTACTATGAGCTGAATAACCCACAATATACCCCTCATCTGCTTTCTCATCAAATTTACCCAGTGGATCACTAGTATTCAGAATGGTCACTTGACATCCAAAAGGTTTGAGGTAATGAATAGCAGGAACTTTCCCAGTGAGAAGTTCATATGGTGTCTTGAAATGAGGTCTAGTAATGGATACCCTGTTCAATACATAACAAGTTGTGCTAACTGCTTCAGTCCAAAACATAGTGGGTAATTTAGAGTCTGCCAGCATTGATCTTGCTGCCTCTATTAAGGTCCTATTCTTTCTTTCACCACCCCATTTTGTTGTGGGGTTCTTGGAGTGCTATAGTCCCTTTTATCCCTTTAGACTTACAGAGTTCTATTAATACAACATTCTTGAACTCGTCCCATTATCACACCGAATTCCTTTGACCTTTTGTTCAACTGGTTTTCAACAAGGGTAATGAACTCTTTCAACACTTGAGATGTTTCATCTTTAGTCCTCGTAAAGAATACCCAACAAACCTCGCTATAGTCATCATGATTACCGACAAAAATACTTGTGATCAATACTGACTTGAGTTGGACCAAAGAGGTCCATATGCAAAGAATCAAGAGGTTCAAATAATGCTCACAGCAAGAATAGCTTTGTATGAGGCTCGTGTTGCTTTCCTTTGTTGCAGTGCAACACAATTATGTTCATTGGTGAAAACTTTGAAGGAAGTCCTTCAACAAGACCCGCTTTAGAAAGCTTGTTTATGGTCTTGAAGTTCACATGAGCCATCCTTCTATGCCATTTTGTAGACTCATCCAGGATGCTTTAGCCACCAAACAAGTAAGGTCACCTTCGTTGAACATCATTCAAGTTGAATGTGTATAGATTGTGATTTCTAGGAACTCTCGCAGAATTGATGAATCTTCCGAAGTTTGAAGTCTTTAGATAGCACAAGACATTCATCCTCGTAGAAGAATACTTTGTTCTTGGTGTCACAAATTTGTGAGACCGAGAACAAGTTGAAGTGTTGCGTTCCTTACATAGTACACATTCTCAAAATCCAAGAAGGTGTTTTGATGGTGCCTTTCCCAGTGATTCTACCATCACTTCCACCAAAAGTCACATTGCCTCCTCCTTCTATGGGTACGAAATTATGCATCATATCTCTGTTTCCTGACATGCTTCTGGAACAACCACTGTCAACAATGCCAACTTCCTTATGCTTAAGAGGATGATCCTACAACAACAACAAAAAATATACAAAATATTAGTACACTATGGAGGCTCAAGTCATCACTGACTTGAGCCTGCCTTGTGGATCATTAGAGTTAGGCCATGCAGATGTATAAGATCCACTATTGTTCTTGGGTTTCCATTGAAAATTAGGTCCCTTTTTAGTCCAAGAACAACCTGCTGAGGGCTTCACAGCAGTATCCCTATATCCCTTCCCATCATACATTGAGTCAACATATCTAGGCCAATAACCATTTTGAAAATATGAACTAGTAGCTTGCACATATGGTCTAGAAACAGATCTTCTCCAAGGAAATGAAGAAGGTTTATTATGAGTTGCTCGTGGAACAAAAGGTGGTATATCATTGACATTGGTCCACATTGGTCTAGATTTCTGCTGATTAGCACATACACCCATTCTTTGCTCATGAAAATCACAATCCTTAATCAAATGAAATTTGCTTCCACAAACAAAACATGTCTTCTTTTTAGAAGATTTATTCAAATGGAAAGATGTTCTATTACATGTAAAAGCATTCAAACCAGAAACATTAAAGGAATTGTTTTTAACAGTATTATTATGCAAAGAATTAAAAGACAAGTCTTCAGAGGAAACTGTCTTGGAAGTTGATTCCTCAGAAGCAACTCTAAAAGGCTTGTAGGTAGTCTTGGGTGTAGGCTTGGGTGAAGTCTTGGGAAGGTCTGACTTATCACTTGAATCACAACTGGCATAAGAAGTAGACCTTGATCGAAGATTTGTCACCGTCGTAACAAGAGACAAAGTCATTAGATGAAGAATCGTGGTCCGCAAGTCTTTGACTTTTGCCATAAAGATGGTGTGATCCATCAAAGTCAACAAGAATGGAAAGGTCAATGGGCATATGTTCACCTCTAATAGGTCCACGGAAGATGTAATTCACCTTCTTTGACATAATTAGCTAATCCTCGCCGGTGTAGTTTTACGCCCATCATTCCTAGCTTCTAATCCTACATACTTTTTAAAACCTAAACCTATGCAGAGGTCTCGATTGACTACTATAGATCTCTAGCTAGATTGTTTCCATGATATTAACCATTCTTTATGTCTAGCTACTTCCTCATCTAGTTTCTCTTTAGCACTTGGTTTTCGTAAACTACATTACGCCTTTTTCTTTCTCAAGCATTTTAAATCAATTTTAGTACATTCTAAATCACTTTGTAACACCCTTATTTTTTCATCATAAGCAAGTTGATTCTTTTGAAACCAAACTTTTTGTCTTTCTAATGTTTTCAAAGCCTGTTTATAACCCTCAACTTCAACATCGCATTCATTATATTTAGGTTTCAAAACATCATACGCTTCCTTAAGTTCATTGTATCTTTCACTACAACCAAAAAGACAATTATGTACCTGAGAGATGCCCATCAAGGCAATTTGATCATGCCTATCCTCTGAAGTACAGCTTGCCAGCAATCCAATATTCTCAAAGACCGTAACCTTCATCATTCTCATGCTCATGCATCTTCCAATGATATGGTCATCCATGGTGACAAGAGAGATGAGGTTCCATTTTAGGTTTTCCATCGTCACGATAGGAAGAATACCTAACCTCATCACCAACCTTCCTATCCTTGCATTCTCTGAGAAGTGACCCATCCGTGACAAGTAAAGCACTTGACTTTTCTTCCGTCAAATCTAGTGGATCTCTTCCTCGAAACCAAACTTTCTCCCGCACTTACGCTCAAACCTTTGATGTCCATCGAAAGCATGGCCACCGCCACTTCAAGTTCATCTCCTCCATATCAAGTGGGTCCAACTGCTCAAAATCCTCATAGACAAGTTGTCGCCGAGTATCATAATCAACAACAAAGAGTGAAGAACATCTTCCAACACACTACTAGCTTTAGGTTGAGAACTTGATGGAGTGGTAGTGTAAGAAGATGATGATGAGTAAGTTGGACTTGGAGCATGGGTCATCATATTGGAGGAGGCCCCACAAATCTTTGTGTGACTAGGAGTGGATGCACGAAAGGGACTTCTAACATCGTGCTCAAGAGATTTAAGTCTCATTGTATAGTTCATCAAAAGTGAGCATATCCAGCCCACCTTTAGCCTTGAGGGCAATGCTTACTTGCAACCAAGATGAAGGTAAAGATCGCAAGAACTTTGAATTACATCATCATTATCCGCTTTGCCTTCAACCGATTCAACCGACTCAATATCTTATGAAACCCGTCATATCCCTTGTGGATACCTTCTTCTTCGTAGATTTGGAATTCTTGAAATTGTTGTTTCAAAGATGGATTTCTCATTCTCCGGACTCCTCATTCCCACCAAACCTAGCCTTGATTGCCATCCATATGTCCTTAGCATCCAACATGTAGTGAAAGTCACCCAAGTGATCTTCGTGTATAGCCTCAAGGAGAATAGTTCTCACTTTGTGCTCTCTTTGAACGGCCAAGATCTCTTCAAAGCAGATTTGGGAGGAACAATGGTAACATTACCATCGGGATCCGTGATAGTCCTCTTCAAACTGCTTCCCCTTCTTCACAATTTCCCAAAGATTCCAATCAATGTTGGAGATCCGCCTCGCATCTTCATTGCCCACAAATCATACTCCTTCTTCGAGGTATGGAAACTTTGCATGTCGTTTGAGAGACCGAGTTGTTGCAAAGAGGTGTTGTTTTGGTTGTTGGTGACTTCAATATCATCATCTGATCCAGGCAGGATGAATGTTGTTTTGGTTGTATGGGTGTAGAGAAAAGACTGTTCTTAGTATCGTAGAGACTCTCCCGAGGCTCTAATACCACTTGTTGACCCTAAGACCTTGATAGATCTTATGAGCACTCGTAGATCGTTAGTTATACTTATGTAATCACAAGCACACTAAAAGACAGTCTCTATAACTTGTATTCTTTAGCGGAAATTAAACACAAGCAATAACACAAATAACTAAGAACACTTTGATCCTCTATGGATCTTTTAATTATCTAAAACTTTGTTTTTCAATTCGTACATAACTCATACTATTGTGTTCCTTTTATAGACAAGGAACCCTAAACCGCTTCCCAAGAAACGATAAACATAAAACTAAATAAGATATACATTATAACTTCCTAATAAAGCTCATGCATATCCTAACTAACTATAGAATACGCGAATATCTATCTCGCAGAAACCATCTACACGGTTTCATTACTTCAAGAGAATTACTTCTTCATAAGAATCCTTGCACTTCAAAGAACCAGAATCCATCTTTAAAGAATTCAAAGATAATTCATACTTAGCATAATTCCCAACAAACTATCTTATACTATGCTACAAATATATCTCACATCACATTTGAAACCACAACCAAATGACAAGGAGCATTCTCACAATATGTTACAAGTACTATTGTATTGGAATATGTATATATTTATAAAACGTATATGTCCGGATTCAAACTCGTGATCACGAGATTGCACACATTACTAATGAGAATTAAAGTTAAATAATTAATGTAAAATGATTACGAGTAATTATCACACAAAACCGAATAACGACCGTTAAGTATTTAACGGAAAAATGACTAACTGTCATTAAATGTAAAGAGAAGGACTAATAGTGAAAATCGTTAAAAAGGAAAAGATTTGGGTGTCCCTTGTGCATAGTGGCCGGTTTTGGGGAGGGTTTACCTAACCCAAAATCCTAACTTGTTCCCAAAGTTTTTCATTCACTATATAAACAAATCAAGGGTAAAGGTTTAGGGTTAACTTTTGTGCACACACATTAACCTAAACTTCTTTCTCTCTTTCTTTTGCATATTCGGCCGACCCCCTCCCCCTCCCGATAGGGTGTTTGGCTTTTGTTTTTCAAAGTAAAAACTTGTTTTGTGTTAGATCTAGCAATCTCTTTAACTCGTGGTTAATTCGTGTATAAGAAAGCATTGGTGTAACACATTATTGTTACATCAATTGGTTTGAGTTATAAACGGTAAGGGATAACTCGTTAAACTACTTTGTCAATTTTATTGAAGAGATCTAGCCTATTTCCAAGAGGTATGTTACGCATTTATTATTCAATTAATTAATTCAAATTATATGAAGTTCCGTTGTGTGTACTCTATGGTGTCTTGTTTATTATTTTGTATATCAAATATAATAACCTCAACAGTGGCATCAAGAGCCCGTTATAATCTGTAATTAATTACTGAAAACACATAAAAAACGAATAATTGTATTGTGTTATTATTTGTATGTAGTAGATCTAGGGTTTGCAAAACCTTAAACCCTAATTTTTTTAGGGGGGGGGTATTTTTTGTGCCCTAATTTTTTAGGGTTTTGTAATTTTTTAAATGGATTAAAAAAAACCCTAGGTTGCATGCAATATTATGTGTTTTATTGCGTAACTTTGATTTGTTCAATAATTGTTATGTGTTAACTTCCATGATAAAAACATGTATGTTTTGTCATGGATCTAATTATTGTATGTTTTACTTGGATTAAGTGTATACATATGATTAATTAATTTTGATAGATCTAAAATTGGGGAAGACCTCAATTATTATTAATAATTCAATTACATGCTATGTAGTATTTGTTTAATTTTGACTTACGCAATCGATGAATCGACGCATGTAGCTCACCTTATACGGGTGAGAGTCTTAATTAAACATATACGTTAATTCAAATCTAGAATGTATTAGTAATAGGATTTATCAAAAAGGTTTGCATGTGGCTATTTGATATGCATGATTAATTGTTAAGTTGTGTATTCATTGTTTCTGTGTTTATTTTTCAATAGTTGCTTGTTTGTTTTGTGTGACAGGTTGTAAACAAGGGTATTTTTTATAAGAAAAATAAATTAGACTAAACAATGGTGAAACATGTATTTTAAGCATAATAGTCATAAACGTTTAATTGATTGATATTTATGCACAAATAGCTAAAACGGCGCACCCATTAGTGACAAACTGTGTGAGGGGTATAAGATTTTCTAGTCTCAAATGTGTATTATGATATGATCTACAATATATTACTTGTAGTTTTTTGGGGCAAAAAGACAGAAAGAAAGTAGATGATCGTGTCAAGTTTGACACTGAATCACAGGTGACCCAAATTTGCCATGACCCTTGCACTTTGACTATAGACCAATTGGATTTTCATTTATGTTGTGAAAGCCTAAAGAGAAAATAAGAACCAAACACAGCCATAAAGATATCTTAGTCCCAGACCTTATAAACAGATCTAATTCCATTAGCGAGTTCACACATATAATTAATGCATGCCTCATCTAGTCATATGCTGCATCTTAACAATTTAACCTTTACAAACTTGATACATAATCATTATCGAATTCAATATCGCCAGTGTTCATAACTCTATCTATCAGTTTACCAGACCACAAAGGTGTGGTAAGTTTCTGACAAATCTACCTTCGAAAAACTACCGACAACACATGGCATTACTCATTGATCAACATGTACAATAAGTAATTCATAGAAAATATTAGTTCATTTTATTACAATGTCACACCACTTGTTGCATGCATTTTAAGCAATATCAATCATTTGACAAGTTCAACATCTGAGACATAAGGATCAAAATATGATTCTATCAGTATCTTCACAAAGATATGAATCCCTCAACTTTTAAGTCACTGCAGATTTATGGATCATATAAGATTTAATCAGCTACACATTCTAAATCACTGATCAGTCAACCTATATACACAATAAACATATAACATGCTATATCAAAATCATTAATGATACTTATAATTAGCTTAAACTGTCAGTTTCAACATACAATATGTATGCTATCACCTCCAAAGAATTGAAATGCTTATGAATCAACTCAACGCAGTCATGTTTTTGTATCATTCTCCAATGATACTGGTAAATTACTTACAGAATGCAAGAAACACGGTTTTAATAATGTACAATCAAACAAAAAGCTAAAAACATATCGTATGTATCATCACTGTTGGTGGGTCAATCCAATATGAGCTTCATATATATTGTACATTGTTCTCTTGACGTTGTTCATGAAATGAAGAAAAACAGATTCTTATGAAAACAAAACACTTCTTATTACTTCAGAAACAATAATATAACTCCAGAACTCTATTCTCAAATAGAATGAATCAACAACACAATATTTGATCTCAATCAAATAAAGAACAATCAGTAACAACAAGTAACGAGTGTTTTGATCAAGAGAATCAATAACACAATTAGGGTTTCACAAGTGAGAGAGTATTTGAGAGATAATATTGAAGAGAGAGAAAGCATAGACAGATATGAGAAAGACTCAATTCTTTCTCATTATATAGCCCCAGATATTCAACATCAGCCCTTCATCTTTAACCATCTTGCTAGAATCCATCCAAAAGACATCCAAGGCTAAAATATATTATGCATCCAGTCCCTCTAGATAGAAAGCCTTCAATAACTTCCCCATAACTTATAAGCATTCATCCCAAAATACTACAATAAGCAACACAAATAAGCACTTATCAGATTACAAATAAGCACAAGATTATAAATCTTAACACCCCCTTAATCTGATAATTGATAAATGTCAAACATGCTTAGATATTTCACCAAAAAATTATGTTGTAATGTATCCAACCCTTTTGTAAAGATATCTGAAATTTGTTTTGCAGTATCTACTTTAACATTTTGTTAATACAAATAAGCCATAAAAACGTTTATTTATATTTTACGATCTTCTAATGTTTTGTCGATAACAAAAGTAAAATCATATTAACGAAACAAATAAAATACGTAAATGGTTTGAACTAATAGTTTTATAACACACTTACGTTTTCACATAAAACACTATAACAAGATTAAGTGATTTTATATTTTAGATACACATGTACAACAACTAGTGTTTACATATTGGCTTAACAAGTTTAAGCAACTCTATGAGTTAGATACATATGTACAAAAACTAGTGTTTACATATTGGGTTAATACATACTTATATTAAGTACACTAAATGGGTAAAACAAGTATATACTAAAATGGGTAAAAGTAAGTATATACTAAAAGATAAAAACTAGCAAATGGTTTTTGACCTATAACCCATGGTTTTATATATACCACTTACACAAGTTCAATGTATCCTTAAGGTACATTGTATCTAGATTGAAAACCATGGATCAACCCATAACCCATGACCCATGACCCATAACCCAAAATACCCATGGGCAATAGGAGCGACCACGGATCCACGGCTTTGTGCTAGCCGGATCCCAAGTGGAAGGGATCCGTGGGATCCGGGAAACAGAGGTTTTCCTCTATAAATAGTGAGCCATTTCTTCATTAGATCTTACCCTCTCCAACATACTCTCTCCCGAAAGTTAAATTCACCAACCATAGATCCAAGAGATCTATGTTTGTAGTTTTGTTTTGTGTGATCTTGTAGGTTCCTCTTAAAGGAAGATCACCACCTTTGAAGTCGAGCAAGCTCGTGTCCATGAGTTGCCAAGCTTCCTCATCATCAAGGCTATTGAAGTCCTCTTGTTGATGATCTCTTTCTTTCTTCAAAGAAGCGTAGTGTTAAAGACATTAGTGAAAGATGTCTCAGTGTCAAGACGAAGATATTAGTGAAGGGTATCTATCGCTATAAGATAAGCACTTGTGGTAGGTGCTTAGAAGTCAAGACAAGAAGCATTAGTGAAAGGTGCTTAGAAGTGAAGACACAAGACATTAGTGAAAGGTGTCTTGTAGATCTAATCAAAGGCATTAGTGAAAGGTGTCTTATAGATCTAATCAAAGGAATTAGTGAAAGGTGCCTTAGATGTACATTCGATATGGTGTGTTTCGATGTACTAGATAGACTAGCATTAGATCTAAGGATATTGATGTCCTTGATGATGTTGTAAAGGAGTAGATCTCCTTTGGGATTAGTCGTTGGTGTAGTGTGGTAGTAGTTCCTCCATTACAATGGAACTAGGTGCTTAGCCTAGTACCTAATAAAGGGTAGGCGACGTTGTGAAGGTGTAGTTCACCTAAGGTGTGAAAGAACTTGGTGGTTAGCCTAGCATCGTATAAAGGGTAGGCGACGTTGTGTTAGGTGTCGTCGCCTTGTGTGAAAGAACTTCGGTATTTAGCTTTGTACAGGAAAAAGGTTAAGCGCGTTGTAAGGCTTCTCCGCCATAAGGAGATTGGTGTAGTGATTACAAACTCTCGAGTAGGTGACTCGGGAGTGGAGTAGGCAAGGAAGGTGTCCTTGTAGCCGAACCACTATAAATACTGCGTTGTGGTTTTGTGCTTCTTACTCTTATCTTTTCATTACATATCTTTATATGCTTGTTTATCAACATCCAACACACACAACCAAATAGATTGACATAAGTCGATCTAAATAGTTTAAAAGGAAGTTTTAATTGGTAAAACTATTCAACCCCCCCTTCTAGTTTTCCACAATTGGCATCAGAGCTTCGTTACCAAGTTTCTTGAAGTATATTGTAGTTTAAAAACTTGATATGATCCATAGTTAATTGAAAACTACAAAGAAAGTTTTTTTTTTATAAAAACAAACACCATGTTTTTCAAAAAATATATGTTTGGATGTTGAGTTGATAACAACATTTTATATATATATATATATATATATATATATATATATATATATATATATATATATATATATATATATATATATATATATATATATATATATATATATAGAGATATATATATGTATATATATATATATTTTATTGCACTAATCTTCCTTGTGATATTGATGTGTCAAAGCTCATACCCACCAAGCTTTAGAAGTTGCTTGGTAACAAGAGTACCTTCCTTAAGAAGGTATCTTAGACGCAAAGGAGCGGGAATCGTCTAAGTGACATTTGTCATTTGTAAAGACATTCCTAAGTGCATTCGAGGTATGACTTTCTACTTATATCTAAATGATACTTGTTTAGTATATAAGTGTTATTTGCTAGGCTTTTATTTGAGTAGATTTTTGTGTTTACACATGATTTACATATAGCTTCATTAGGAAGCTTGTTTCTCACATACGTGTTATTTTTCTCGTCTATAGTCATAGTATGTAGAGCTTATGCTTTATTTCTTCTAATAAAACAAAAAACACGAATTTCAAAAATTCCTCCTTCCTTATTAATAAACCCACTCGACGCCCACTTTTTCAACCCTCACCTTTTCAAATTTTCCAATTTCAAAAATCCTCTCATTCAAAAACTTCATCTTCTTCCTCATTCCATCTCTTCCTAAACCTAGAAGATCCGTCATCAACATGGTTTACATCGCACTCGTGCTCATCGCCCTAACACTCATCGCACTTGTGTTCCCTATGATGAAGTTCACATACGGAGACATTTACTTTGTGTTGTTAATCTATATTGGGGTCATTTACCCAATCCTTTGTATCATCCTTAGCATTGAAATGCAATATTATTAATTATCTATTTTATCTAGGATGTTTGTGTTATTATGTGTGTTTCATTTCTTTTGATCTATATATGTTATATTCTTTCGTGATACATTAGATGTCATGTATGCATGCTAAAAGAAAAGGTAGGATAAAACATACTTCATGGTACAATAACCATAAAACCTATGTTTTATTAAAACGGTTTCACATTACTGCATCCACGGATCCCGGAGTTACACTAGCCGGATCCCTTTGAAAAGGAACCGTGGGATCCGCCCCATCGAAAACAGTTTTCATGCAAGATTAAAAAATCACTATCTTCCAAAATAATAATCCACTAGAGCTTCAAATCCATGGATTAGCTAAATACTAATTGTTAATAGAATATCTAGTAAAAACGTTAGATTATTATAGGTTGACCATAAACGCCTTCCTTATTAACCCATCACTTCTATAGGTTCAACTATGACGCATGAATACGATTTTGATTTTTCACTCACCAGCGCCTACACCGAACATTTCCTTGAACCCAACACACCGCAATCATGTCCAGTGGGTTCAATAATCTCGAAACCGTCACTTCCATGAAGGACGATGTAGACACCTTCTACAATTCAAGAAGGTATCAATACCTCCTTCCGAGCCATAGGACTAGAATGTCTTCTTGAAATTAACGAGAAGATATGTCCAAGGTTCATAATGGAATTCTTCCGTCAAGTGGAACTCGTTCTTAACGAGGATCGCTTTATCCCTTTGGTTTTATATCAAAACCAAAATTCACTTTAAGCCTTGGGCATTTTGCTCACATCCTCCGAATTCCAAACCATGGACAATGTGCCTTCACCGAAGATTGGTCTCTTGACTCTCTTCAATTTTCGTGAAGAAAATAGCCCATATTGTTCACACATACCTCTCTGGAAGAATTAACACGCATGATATGCAAACCTCGACCATATTACTCCAATCCAAACATTATCCATACACGAGATATCCGAGAAGAGTATAAAGCCGCGCTCTTATTCTACGTGAAAATGTTTAGAGTCTTAGGGAAATCGAGATATTTTCCCCGCTTGTTGTGCTCACATGTTGTAATCGTTTGCTAACACAACAACCATACAATCTCGCCTACTTCTTCGCAAGGCTTAATTGCAAATCTTCAAGGCTCCAAGAATAAACTCATTCCTTATGGAATGTTCTTGACACGCCTATCACAATGTTATGCACTTCCATCCTCAATTTCAAAGTCCGTTGTACGTACTTGTGAACAAGATGATGGAACCGCTAAACATATCTCTCATGAAGACGTTCTTCATTCATGATTCCACCAATACCCATCAATCACATAATGATCCTCCTAGTGAAGACACTCAGGAACCTAGAATAGTCAAATAGGATCTATTCTACTCTACTCTTTGTTATCGATGTAATCCTATCTCTTCATGAAATAAAACATCTTACATCCTAGTTTTAGAACTCCTTTAAACAATACTTGGAATATAATGCCATCATGATCATTGCATACCTTTAGTAAAGGTTCTGTTCTAGCGATAGACGGATCCCAAATGTTGTACTAAACGGATCCCTACATCTAGGGAACCGTGGATCCGCAAAAAATGTAAAATGCAATCGCAAGCATTATATGTCAAACACATCACTTAGAACACCTCACACTAAGCTAAACATAGTGTCTTAAGATTGATCAAGACTTTATCAAGATAGGTTGACCTTTCCTACTCTTTCCAACTCACATAGATCACACTCTAAGGCTTTGTTAGATCTATCATTTCAAATCCATCACTCTTCCGCTCTCAAAACTCACACTTCATTTTTTACTTGATTCCTCACAACTAGGTTAGAAATCCTTCGATTATGACATTATTGATCATTAATCAAACTCACCTCAAAATTGATCAAAGTTGATCAAATCCTAGTTTTTCCCATCTCAAAAACCATTAGGATATTTTCCAAAACACAATCCTAAGACACAACCTGATCTCTAGGATCATTTAGTTTTATTCAACCTCAATGTCATCCTTGGCCATCCATTGGTATTTTTTAGTTCCAAATCCTTCCATAAATAACAATCATTAGCCACACCACTCATTGCCTTCAAACACTTAAACACCCCTTCATTTAAAACACTTGGGAGAACTGAAACACTCAAGGTGATGTAGGTCTAGGATCTTAGAAACATCATTTCACTATTTCTTAAACCATCGAACGCCGGGTCCCTCGAACTAGCCTAGACGGATCCTCCGAGAAGGGAACCGTGGGATCCGGATGATGCCTATGACAAGTCTTGGTAAAACAATCATTTCAACTCATCTTCCTAACTCAAACACTCCATCTCATCTTAAATGAGTTCCTAGAACAGCACAACTCTCAGTAGTTGACTCTTGTGCATGCTAATCATCACATTCCAATGAACCTTAGTGGCTTAAGGCTTAAATGCACTTTCCAAATCTCTTGGTTTATAAACCACCTTGTTAGGATCTCCATAGTCATCACTCACATCCTAACTTTCAGCCTTTGCAATCTCTTCAAATCATCTCATCATGAGAAAACCCCAAGTAACAACCTATCCACCAAAGAACCACCCATCAAAGGGCTCGTGTTGTACACGAAATCTCTTCAACCGAATCATCTCCGATCAAACCAATCAAACCTATTCCTAGAAGGTTAGTACCCACAAAATTACCTATGCCAAACACCACCATACCTCCTAGGCCAAACAATATCATCTCCACTAAACCATCTCCATTGGTTCCTAGAGCTATCTCTTTTACATCCCCACAATCATCACCTCACCTCTACAATTTAGAGGACTTACCACCTAGGCCGTCTCATCCACTTCCGCCAACAACATTCTCCTCATTAGGAGGAACAATGATTCAAAATCAAGGTGTTGAGTCAACACTTGCTCCGGCTTCCTTTTGTCAAGTTTCCATCATATAATCCTATTTGGATTATAAGAAATCACCAAAGTCAACCACCCGACCTTATGGAAGTTGACACATCTTTACCACCATCATCATTCTTGATCGAACCATTCCTAAGTGGACCTCCACCAATCCATCCATCATTTGAGGCTCCTCAACCCACTTCAATTGATCCTTTGAATATAGCCACTTCATTTCATCCACCACCACTACTCTAGCCATGACAAAGATTGCTATCATTGTCAACATGTTGAAAGTTTGATACATGAAGTACGAGAAGACCAACGTTTATGTTCTATCATCTCCTCGAACGTTTCGACGAGATTAAACCTAAACATAACTTGAGCTAGAGGATTATAGTGGTGTCTAAGCTTCAAGCGTTAGTTGGTCTAAGAAATTCCTAGTTATGTATTGTCTATTTTCTTATTTGTGAGTCATGTATATCATAACTCTTGTTTTATTAAATGGAACTACATGCTACTTGTTATTTCGTTGAGCATATATTCTTTGTATTCATATCTCATTTGTGTGATAACATTACTTGTTATATCACCTTTGCTGATTTTAGTCATCAGCCAGACGGATCCCTTAGTATTGCTGGACGGATCCCTACTAGAAGGGAACCGTGGATCCGTGAAGTCGTAATGTTTTTCTTCATCACATTTGCGCAGAATTGTGAATTATACTTGCTTTCTAACCTTTGTTTTGTAGTATTTCAATTCACACATGAAGACCTTGACATCCTAAAGCTAGGGGAGCTTTATGTCAAAGCAATACTTTGCAAATTACTTGCAATAACTAGATTTACTTTTCATAACTTTCCATTGCAAAGTTGCAATCATCTGGGGAGCAAACCTAGTTGCAAATGATCTAGATTATAATTACTTTCTTGACGCCTTACATAGGGATGGACTCGTCAAGGGGAGTAAGACGAGATCTATTCCTGCATTTACTCTTTATTTTCTCTTTCACATGTTTTTCTTTAAAAACAATGTGTTGCTTTTCTTCAAACACTTTTGTTTCGACAAAAGGGAGAAGAAAGTAAAACTACAATTAAACGCTATTTAATTTTAGCTTTTCCTTAAAATAATTTTATGTTTTGTCATCAACAAAAGGGGAGATTGTTAATACAAATAAGCCAAAAACGCTTATTTATATTTTACGATCTTCTAATGTTTTGTCGATAACAAAAGTAAAATCATATTAACGAAACAAATAAAATACGAAATGGTTTGAATCGATAGTTTTATAACACACTTATGTTTTCACATAAAACACTATAACAAGATTAAGTGATTTTATATTTTAGATACACATGTACAACAACTAGTGTTTACATATTGGCTTAACAAGTTTAAGCAACTCTATGAGTTAGATACATATGTACAAAAACTAGTGTTTACATATTGGGTTAATACATACTTATATTAAGTACACTAAATGGGTAAAAACAAGTACATACTAAATGGGTAAAAGTAAGTATATACTAAAAAGATAAAACTAGCAAATGGTTTTTGACCTATAACCCATGGTTTTATATATACCACTTACACAAGTTCAATGTATCCTAAGGTACATTGTATCTAGATTGAAAACCATGGATCAACCCATAACCCATGACCCATGACCCATAACCCAAAATACCCATGGGCAAAGAGGAGCGGACCACGGATCCCTGGCTTTGTGCTAGCCGGATCCTATGGAAGGATCCGTGGGATCCGGGAAACAGAGGTTTTTCCTCTATAAATAGTGAGCCATTTCTTCATTAGATCTTACCCTCTCCAACATACTCTCTCCCCGAGTTAAATTCACCAACCATAGATCCAAGAGATCTATGTTTGTAGTTTTGTTTTGTGTGATCTTGTAGGTTCCTCTTAAAGGAAGATCACCACCTTTGAAGTCGAGCAAGCTCAGTCCATGAGTTGCCAAGCTTCCTCATCATCAAGGCTATTGAAGTCCTCTTGTTGATGATCTCTTTCTTTCTTCAAAGAAGCGTAGTGTTAAAGACATTAGTGAAAGATGTCTCAAGTGTCAAGACGAAGATATTAGTGAAGGGTATCTATCGCTCATAAGATAAGCACTGTGGTAGGTGCTTAGAAGTCAAGACAAGAAGCATTAGTGAAAGGTGCTTAGAAGTGAAGACACAAGACATTAGTGAAAGGTGTCTTGTAGATCTAATCAAAGGCATTAGTGAAAGGTGTCTTATAGATCTAATCAAAGGCATTAGTGAAAGGTGCCTTAGATGTACATTCAATATGGTTTGTTTCGATGTACTAGATAGACTAGCATTAGATCCAAGGATATTGATGTCCTTAATGATGTTGTAAAGGAGTAGATCTCCTTTGGGGTTAGTCGTTGGTGTAGTGTGGTAGTAGTTCCTCCATTGCAATGGAACTAGGTGCTTAGCCTAGTACCTAATAAAGGGTAGGCGACGTTGTGAAGGTGTAGTTCACCTAAGGTGTGAAAGAACCCGGTGGTTAGCCTAGCACCGTATAAAGGGTAGGCGACGCTATGTTAGGTGTGGTTCGCCTTGGTGTGAAAGAACTCGGTATTTAGCTTTGTACCGAAAAAGGTTAAGCGACGCAGAAGGCTTCTCCGCCATAAGGAGATTGGTGTAGTGATTACAAACTCGAGTAGGTGACTCGGGAGTGGAGTGGGGCAAGGAAGGTGTCCTTGTAGCGAACCACTATAAATACTGCGCGTTGTGGTTTTATGCTTCTTACTCTTATCTTTTCATTACATATCTTTATATGCTTGTTTATCAACATCCAACACACACAACCAAATAGATTGACATAAGTCGATCTAAATAGTTTAAAAGGAAGTTTTAATTGGTAAAACTATTCAACCCCCTTCTAGTTTTCCACACATTTTTAACAACACCATTTAAAATCTTATCTCTAACAAAATGCAAATCAATCTCAAGATGTTTTGTTCTTTCATGAAAACTGGGTTGGTTGCTATCTTTATAGCAGATTTACTATCACAATGAAGTGGAATGTAAAAGACCGTAAATATTAAGATCTTTCAAAAATTTATAATCCAAATTACTTATCTTTGTTATCAAGCAAGAGCTCTATACTGCTTCAAGAGAACTTTTGAGAGACGAGGTTGTTTTTTACTTTTCCAAGATACTAAAGACCCATTCAAAATACACAATAGCCAAGAATGCACCTTCTAGTCACAATACATTTAGCCCAATCAACATCGTAATAGGCAAGAAGGGACATACCGTAATTTTAGTAATATGAATACCCAAACCGAGCTCCTTTAAGATAATTTAGTATCTTTAAAGCTATTCGAGATGAGACTTAAGAGGAGAATGCATGAACCGACTTAAACAATGAACAACATAAGAAATATCGTCTAGTATTAGTCAAGTAAATAAGCTTTCCCATATAATCGCAAGAATATTATCAAGTAAAGGATCATTATCAAGAGCTTCATTAGATATAACAAGTTTAGATCGTAAAGGAGTTTTAGAAGGTTTGTAACCAAGCATACCATACTCACTTAGCAAATCTAAACAAGAGATTTTAATTTAAACAAATTCCTTTTTCGCCTCAAAGAACTTCAATGCCAAGAAAATATTGCAACTTTCCTAAATCCTTAATCATGAATTTAGTTTTAAGAAAGATCTTGAAATTGTTAATTTCATCAATATTATTCCCAGTAACAATAATATCATCAACATAAACAAGCAATGCAATAAACACATCATCTTTAGACTTTGTATATAAAGAATCATCTCTTTTACTTTGAGTAAAGCCATTTTCAATAAGATCAGATGTAAGTTTAGCATTCCATTGTCTAGGAGCTTGTTTTAAACCATATAAATATTTTTAAGTCTGCATAATCTATTATCACCTTCAGGAAAGAATCCTTCAGGTAATTTCATATAAACAGTCTCATCAAGATCACCATACAGAAAGGCATTATTAACATCAAGTTGAAAAATAGGCCAATTATTTTGAATTGCAACATTAAGCAAGCATCTAACAGTGACCATTTTAACAACAGGAGAGAATGTTTCCTCATAATCTACTCCTTCTTTCTGATTATATCCTTTGGCTACAACTCTAGCTTTATATCTATCTATCTCTCCATCAGACTTATACTTTATTTTAAACACCCATTTGCTTCCTATAGCTTTTCTTCCAGGAGGTAAAACAGTGACTTCAAAAGTATCATTTTTATATAAAGCCTCAATCTCATTATTCATAGCATCAGTCCAATAGATAGATTTAACAGCTTCAAAATAATTTTTTGGCTCGTGACTTTTGTTCAACTGAACTGTAAAACAATAGTTTCTAAAGTTAAGTTTAGAATAATTCACAAACTTTTCAATTCCTTACTTAACTTTAGATTCAACAACAAAATCATTATAATTTACGGGAAAATGTAAGGTCTAAAAGACCTTCTCAAAGGTACTTCTTCCCGAATCGGAGAATTTGAATCAAGATTCAAATTACCCTCGAAATAATATTGTCTTCAAGTGTAGTTACCACTCATCCTCATCAAGAAGACATTGATGTCACTGTTATGATCAGTGACATGGTCTCTACTGATGGAGGAGAGTAGCTACCTTCCTTGGTGACTCAAATGTCACTATTCGATCGGGGTATACTCTTTCATCATGGGTAGTTCAGGGTTTCAACATAAAAAAGTTCAACTCGATTTAAGTCTTGAAAACATTTTTAAGTAGTATTGTTTTTACCAGCAGTTAATTCCTTAAAAGGAAAGATAGACTCAAAAATTTTGACATCTCTAGAAAAGATGAATTGATGCTTATCAATACTATATAACCTATATCCCTTTTTAGAATTATAATACCCCATCATAACACATTTCTCAGATCTACTACTCAGTTTATCATGATTATTAACAACAGTAGCAAAACACAAGCAACCAAACATTCTTAAATTGCATAGAGTAGGCTTTTTATCATATATCATCTCAAAAGGAGATTTTCCATTAAGCACAGATGAAGGCAACTGTTAATAAGAAAAGTAGCAAGAAGAACACACTCATCAAAACTTAAGAGAACTCCCAAATGTAAGGGATCTAGCAACATTCAAAAGATGCCTATGTTTCCTTTCAAGAATACCATTTTTTGTGGAGTGTATGCACAAGAGGTCCGATGGGTAATACCTTTTCCTCACATAACTTTGAAAAGAATGATTAACAAATTCAGACCATTATCACTTCTAAAATTCTAAATTTTTTTTATCAAACTGAGTTGCAATCATATTGTAAAAGATAGTGATATAATGAATAGTTTCATCCTTAGTTTTAAGCAAATATACCCATATAGCCCTAGTGTAATCATCCACAATAGTCAAAAAAGACTTGTACCCTTCCTTACTAGCAACCTTATAACGTCCCCAAAGATCTAAATGAACAAGTTCACCTAAAACAGTAGAAGTATGATCACTTAAAGGAAAAGGTTCTCTAGTTTGCTTAGCTCTTTGACAAGTTTCACAAATTAAGTTTTGATCCTTTGAACTAATTTTCAAATCAAGTTTTAAAACATTTAGAACAGGTTTGCAGGTGACCAAGTTCCATAGCGGTACCATAATAAGAAAGAGAGTTATGACTTTGAAAAGAGGTACCTCCAGAATTGAAATAATATAAACCACCAGACTGATTACCAGTCCCCAGAACTTTTCCTAGATTCAAATCCTGATTCAAGAAATAACATTTATTCTCATCAAAGGCAACCACAATCTTATTATCTTTGGTCAGTTTATGAACAGAAATTAAGGTGACACAATATTCTGGAATAACCAAAACATCATATAATATTAAAGAGTCTACTAACTTTAGATTCCCAATTTTAGTAATCAAAGCTTCTGTTCCATTTGGATGACCAACTTTTATTTTAAGATGAGAAATATCAAAAACATTTATTAAGTCATTGTCAGAATGTGTCATATGCTGGTTAGCACCAGAATCCACAATCTTTCCATCAGAACTAAGTTTGGATTTCAAATTGGTATTAGTTGAAGAAAACTTTTGAAAATTCTGGTTAAAAATCCTACTATTATTAAAATAAGTACCTGCCATATTGGCTCGCACACTATTTCCTTTGACAAGATTGTCTTTGATGAGAGAAATGAGTAGTAAGTTGTTCATCCAGAAACTGTAAGATGAACTAGACCCTACGTAATTATTGTTAAAAACCTTTTGAGTATTCGAGGTCTATTATTGTTACCCTTTTTTCCAAAATTTGGAGGATACCCAATCAATTTAAAACATCTGTCCTGAGTATGCCCATTAAAACCACAGTGATCACAAACAAGAGTAGGACCAATATTTCTCCTATTATCAGACACTCTATTAAAATTAGCAGTAGGATTATTAGCCTAAGTATTCTGATTAATAGGTCTAGTAGATTGACTGGTCTGATTATTAACTTGATTCGCAACTCTAGTAGCAAAAGCAGAATTATGATTTCTACTAGTACTACCAGATACAACATTTCTATGATTTTGCATATAAGTATCATCCAAACCCATTAAAAATTTCATTAGTTTCATAAGTTGATTATGCTTTTGAAAATCATCAGCAGCATGACAAGTGCATCTAGGCAATTGCACCATAGCATCAAATTGTTTCCACAAAGTATTTATCTTGTTAAAATATTCTAAGATAGTAGTACCATTCTGAGTTAATGAGTTTATTTTATGATGCAAGTTAAAAGTAACAGAACCATCAACCCTGTCAAAAGTATCTTTTAACTCATTCCAGACACCAGAAGCACTTTTAGAAAAAATTTGACCAAGAAACAACTCTTCAGAGATGGAATTTAGAATCCATCCCAAAACAATAGCATTAACCATGTCCTATTGTCTTCCCAAACTTCATCAAGATAGACCTTTACATGTTCCATCAATAAAACCCGTTTTATTTTGCCTTCTAATGCTAACATCATAGCACAGACCAGACATTATAATTCTCGGCCTTTAAGTTTTATTGAAACAACGAGTTAAAGAAGCTGAATCATTTGGGTGTAAATGTAAAGGATGACTCAAATCCAATTTACTTATTAAAGTGACAGGGCTATCAGGTTCATACTCATCATCAGTATAACCATGAATAGAATTATGAACAGACATGATTCCAAGAAACAAACAAACAAGCACACAGATTAAGTAGAGAAAGTAGTTCCCAGGTTTTCCTTGCCACTAAAGTGGTAGGTCAAGGCCCAAGGGCGCACACAAGCACACACAATAAAGAATCAAGAACAACAACCAAAAAAATAACTCAACCAACAACCAATCACAACTTCCAATAATCCCAAAACCTATCCTCCTAGAATCTAAGCAGTAAAATAAGAATGTAAATTAAAGAGAGTGAGAGAGGTGTTACAGAGCACTAATTATTAATCAAGAATGAATAACGGACCTACTATACTCTAGATTCACTTAGTCTAGAGATATAGCAGATATACAGCAAGAACCCAGAACCAAGATCCAAGAACCAACAAACCCTAATTTTAAGAATTAGGGTAAATCACTAAAACCACTTCCAATATTAACCAATCACCAGATCTTATCGATTAACCAATCTTAACCGATCACAAAAAGCCTTTAATCACAAAAGCCCCAAAATATACCAAACCCTAATTTTTCAGAAATTAGGGGTTTTTCAGAAAACTTCACGATTAACCAAATTCACCACAAGATCTATCAATAAACACAAGTTAATTGACCAAGAACCAATGAATTTTAAAGAAACCCAATTTATGAAAAAACCTTAATTTTCAAAATCGATATTCAGACTTCAGAGCAACTTGGATCTGATACCATGAAGAAAAACAGATTCTTATGAAAACAAAACACTTCTTATTACTTTAGAAACAATAATACAACTCCAGAACTCTATTCTCAAATAGAATGAATCAACAACACAGTATTTGATCTCAATCAAATAAAGAACAATCAGTAACAACAAGTTACGAGTGTTTTGATCAAGAGAATCAATAACACAATTAGGGTTTCACAAGTGAGAGAGTATTTGAGAGATAATATTGTAGAGAGAGAAAGCGTAGACAGTTATGAGAAAGACTCAAGTCTTTCTCATTATATAGCCCTAGATATTAAACATCAGCCCTTCATCTTTAACCATCTTGCTAGAATCCATCCAAAAGACATCCAATGCTAAAATATATTATGCATCCAGTCCCTCTAGATAGAAAAGCTTCAATAACTTCCCCTTAACATCTTATAAGCATTCATCCCAAAATACTACAATAAGCAACACAAATAAGCACTTATCAGATTACAAATAAGCACAAGATTATAAGTCTTAACATGAAAGAGGTATTATCATTATAGTATTGCTCATTTTGGTGTCCACATTACACACTATGATATATATTTACGACATATCTCTTGGATTCTATGCTATAGCCAGTAATGCGAGTTTATAACAATTATCTTAACACAAGTCTTGCTCATTTATTTAGCCAGATTGTAACCAACTAGCTTTGATTAAACATCAACTACTAGCAGATTTGTTATTGACAAGGTGCATTGACATAGGAAAGCATAATAAAGCATGTCTACATTTTGGACAACAAATATAAATACACACATGAAGTACTATTTGTTAATACAGGTTATATATATATGTGAATAGCAATCTGAAAGTGGTATACTTATTTTAGATTTGCTAGCTTATGCATGCCAAACCAAACTTGCTTAGCCTCATGACATAATAACCCGGAAAGATGAATCTCATGATCGAACTCTATCCAACTTGAGACAATAAATTGCGCGTCATGGAGCGTGGTGTGCACTTGCCATTCAAAGGTTGAGCCTTTGGCAAGGTGAGCCCATGACCGACGCTCATATCAACCAACTCTTCACTAATTAGTTCCCAATCAAAACACTGTATAAGCAAACCCAATGTCAATCCAAACATACGCAACGCCATTCCTTCACCGGGACACATCCTCCTTCCCGAACCAAATGGTTGGAACTTAAAGCCGTATCTTGTGCCTTCTGTCCCTTGGAACCTTTCAGGATTAAACGTTTCAGGGTCAGTACACAAGTTATGGTCATGATGTATGACTCATTGATTGATGAGTAGCATGGTACCACCTGGAATGTGATATCCTCCGATGACACAATCTTTCGATGACTCATGTGGTAGTAGTAGTGGGGCTGGAGGGTACATTCGCAAAGTCTCATTCATAATACAATGGAGATAAAGCAAGCTAGCCAAGTCTGATTCATAAACAAGACGGTCCTTTCCCACGTGATTGTCAATTTCTTTTTGTGCCTTGTTTAGAACAAGTGGATGGTTGAGCAATAGCGAAAAAGCTCATTCCATAGTTGTAGCAGAAGTATCGGTACCAGCTGCTAATAGGTTCTAATCATCAACATGAATAGGCATATAATTAGTACAAATTAAGGTCTAGCCACTTGAAAACACGTACATATATATAGCTTTTTTGGAGAAATATATTAACACGATTTATCTTAATTTGTAACGCCCCCTTAAAGCCGAAAGCAATGGACTACCTAGGTTTCCTTTTGAGATTCAACTAAAAAGTAAAAAAATGGTGGAAGGATACTAAAAGCCCGCCACTCCAAGCTTATAAGGGGCTCAAATATCATAAATCCTACCGACGTAGGACGGGTTGTTGCATACCAATACAAAGCTTCTAATGAGTTGGTCAGTGTAGTATTCTGGATCAGTTTCTTGTAGTTTAAATAACGTTTCAATCATGGTGTTTCCCTTCTTATTCTTGTTGGTTTCTTTTCTAAGTTCCACAATTAATCCTTGAAAGAATGTTTCTCTCTTTTTTTACAAAAGCAATCATCTTCTTTTTGACTCCATTAACACCTAACCATCTTAAATAGGGCAAATGATCCTCTAAATTTGAAAGACCTCCAACCAAAAACATCTCCTTTACAATCCCATAAAACTCTTTTCCTTCATCCTCCAAAACACCACCAAAATACCTTTTCCCAGAGATCATTCTCATCATTACGTTTAACATCAACTCGTTAAATATTTTATATAGGTTCACTGGTAAGTGACATTCGTAGAAGAGCTTCTCTATCATGAGTCTGCCTTCGTCAGCACATATGTTATGAAACTCGTTAAGGCGTTGAGTGGACAAAATCTCCATAGTGGCAAGACGTCTAAGGTTGCGCCAATGGTCACCATATGGTGCCCAATCAAGTTGGCTGTAGTTGCATCAAAATATCTTGCCATAGAGCCAACGAGAACGGTTAGCGAATATAACATCATTCTTAGTGAAGATTTCTTCGGTTGCGGAGGGAGAGGACACCAAGAGGTCATTTAGGAATCCAAAGTGGAGAAAGACTATTGGACCATGTTTGGCTGAGACTTTGGCAAGTGTTTTGAACAGAGGTTTTTTCAAGAGATATAGATGTCCGATTATCAGAATGTCTGGGAAAACGGTCGGTGGAAGGTTCGAAAACTTGTGTCTATGTAAAGAGGATATAAGAAAAGAAGCAACGAGTGTGCAATAGCGATGAAGAGAGAATCCATGATGAACTGAAACAATTATGGGTGTTTTTAGTTCGAATAAATTGTGTTTTGATATTCAGTTGCATACATGTTAATTCATGTATTCATAAGCATATGGGTACTGGGTAGGTACGTACGTCTCTTCCTTGCTATACTAGTACTCACAAGCATATGGGTGATCGAGGTTATAACATGTTTAGTAAAAGAACTTGTATGATATTCAAAAAAGCATGCATAATGTTTTAGATGTTAAAAAACTTTTAAACAACAGTCAATGTTATATCGTGGCCCAAAACTTGTACGATATTCAAAAAATTATGACTGTGCCCCAAAGCTCACAATCGCATACGAGGACCATGCTATGTCGTGGACCTCACAAATGATTGTTACCATTTATATGTGATATATAGAATTTCATGGTACATTGGTACTCATAATCGGGGTAAAGCGGATTTTCATGTTACTGGTATACTTTAATAACTCGACTACCACTTCCATAGTTATGGTTTGTTTTATCGGACATTGCCAAGAATAAGCTCATTTAAATCTCTATTTTTGTTAGACGAGTTGCATACTTGCATCATAACACCCGTCACTGAGTTATTGTTAGAGCACTTGCAATGATAACTTGCAAATGGATGTTAAAGGTTAACATTTTCAAGTTATGTGATGTTAACCATATCGTCGTCCATGTTATTTGGGTTTTTAAGGTTGGGCATTACCCTTCTAATGTGCGTTATTTCTTCCTTTTATTTTTTTTTTCTAAATGAGAGGTTGTTTTTGTAAATTGTTGGTGAGTTAAGGTTTAACATTGGGAATGTTATTGATGCAGTTTCCTGTGCAAATCAGAGGCAAACAGAAAACTTCTAGCAAAGTTCCCAGGAACGTAGATTGTATTCAAATAAATAATAAACTCCTTTTGGTCCACAACCAGGATACGACATATAAACCAAAAGAAAATCCTAAATAATAGCTAACAAAGTTCCAAAAGATAAACCAAAACTCCTAAAGATAAATACCACATCTTTTGAAATCGCTAAAGATAATGGCTGGAATAAAATAAAAACAACTAGATATCCCACCGAATTGGTCGGGTCCAAAATCATTTCGGTCGGTCGGCCCGACTTAACCATCATCGCCATCATTCTCCCCTCTTTGAAAGGACTCGTCCTGAGTCAAATGAGTCATCCTCCTCACCAACAAACGGCTTCAAATATGCAACATTGAATATGGCAGAAACGTTGTAGTGACTTCAGTAGTTCGAGTTTATACGCATTATCATTGATACGCCCAAAACTTTGAACGGGTCATCTGCACTAGGTTGAAGCTTTCCCGCACGTCCTTTAGGAAATCTTTCTTTGCTCAAATGGATCCACACAAGATCACCCTCTTTAAAAACCACCCTCTTTACGATGTACATTGGCACGCCTTTGATAGACAATATTATTATTCATAATTTGGTCTCGCACTTGTCGATGTATTGACTTGATTTGTTCCGCCGCCTCCCCTTCAAAGACGTAAATGTTCAAGAGCGGGCGAGGTGCGAGATCCGGTGGGGTGAACGGATTCGCCATAAACTACAAAACGGACTTCGCCCAGAGATCGATGCGGAGACCGGTTATAAGCAAATTCACCCTGTGGCGAGATACATCCCACCGCCGTGGATTATTACCAACGAGGCTACGGAGGAGATTTCCAAGATCGCGATTTGTGACCTCCGTCGATCATCACTTTGAGGGTGATGTGCACTCATCGAAATGGAGCGCGAACCCAACCATTTCCACAATGTCTCCAAAATGGCCCACTAATTTAAAATCACTCGATGTTAAAGATTTAGGTACTCCATGTAGTTTGACAATTTCAAAAAATAGAGGTGTGCAACTTGGCTAGCATCATATGTTTTGGCGCAGGAACAAAATGCGCCATTTTAGAAAACCGTCAACCACAACCATGATAGAGTCTTTCGACGTTGAGTATTAGGAAGGCCAACAACAAAGTCGAGACTAACATCCTCCCAAGGACCTTCCGGACTGTAACGGGTATAAAGACTCGCATTTGAATGTTGAGCTTTGGCTACATGACAACTTCGACAACGATCAACAATACACGACACATCAACAATCATCTTAGGCAAAAAAATGTTCGCACTAACTAACGCAGTTTATCTCTTCCAAAATGGCCATTAACCCCTTGGTGACTTTCTAAAACAATAGCATCCCTAGGGAACACTTGGGACATACAACCGATGGTTTTAAATAGGAACCCATCATGAATTGAGTAGTTCTTACCAGTACCCCAGTTGGCGTATGACACGGCTTCCACACCTCGTAAAAATCAGGATCATCGGGATAAAACCATGAAAACCTCGAACCCTCAACTCGGACACGTAGTGATATGAGTAGAGCCCGTCGTCGGTACCGAGGGCATCAAGAACTATGTTGCTCGTGCACGCTTTGTGATGGATGACAAAAGAAAAATCTTGGAGATACTCCACCCACTTGGCATGTCTCGGACTGAGCTTGTGTTTCCCATTAATGAATCGGAGGGCCTGGTGATCCGAGTATAACACAAACTCTGCTGGTAACAAATAGTGGCGCCAATACTCTAGGCTCCTTATAATTGCATAAAATTCCTTATCATACGTGCAATACTTCTGCCTTGCGTCATTTAGCTTTCACTAAAAAATGCGACGGGACGACTGTCTTGGCTAAGGACACTGCCAATTCCTACCCCGGATGTGTCACACTCTACTTGAAAAGCAACCTGAAAATTAGGTAGTGCTAACACGGGTGCTTGGGTTACCTTTTTCTTTAACTCTTCAAAAGCAGTATTAGCGGCGAGGGTCCAAACAAAATGACTTCGTTTGATACAGTCCGTAATAGGAGCAACAATAGAGCTAAAATTCCTAATAAAACGACGATAAAATGAAGCCAATCCATGAAAGCTTCTTACCTCGTGAACCGATATCGCTGTGGGCCATGTCGTGATTGCTTCGACCTTGGATTCATCCATGCGTATTCCATTTCCCGAGACAATGTAGCCCAAAAAAGTACCTCCTGTGATACAAAGTGACACTTGGCTCGGTTTGCAAACAGCTTTTGGTTTTGTAGAATGGAGAACACATCTCGAAGGTGACGAATGTATTGGGTGATATCTTGACTAAACACCAAGATGTCATCAAAACAAACAACAACGCAGCGCCCAATGAGGTCCTTAAAAACATGGTTCATCAACCGTATGAATGTACTAGGGGCGTTTGATAGCCCAAATGGCATAACCATCCACTCGTAAAGGCCATCTCGCATTTTGAAGGCTATTTTCCACCCATCCCCAGGATGCTTACGGATTTGATGATAGCCACTAAGAAGATCGATTTTTGAGAAAATTGATGCACCATGTAACTGATCGAGGAGGTCTTCAAACTGAGGTATAGGAAAACGATATTTGATAGTTATTTTATTAACAACACGACTATCAATACACATCTGATAAGCACCACCTTGTTTGGGTACTAACAAGGCGGGAACAGCACAAGGGCTCATACTTTCCCGAATAAGACCTTTAGCAAGAAGGTCGGTTACTTGTCTGTGTAGTTCTTCAAACTCCTTCGGATTCATTCGATACGCTGGTTTATTAGGGATCATTGCACTGGGAACAAAGTCAATGCAATGTTGAATTTCCCTCATGAGAGGTAATCCTGGAGGTATTTCATCGGGGAATATATCTTTGAACTCGTCAAGGAGGGTTTGAACTTCGACCGGTGTGTCTTCATAAAGACTATTATGTTCAGCGATCATAAGAGCATAAAGAAAAGGCGGCGAGGCGTGTCGATTAAAATCGAGGAAGGCTGACTTAGTTAGAACGAGAGCTTCGGTTCCCGTACCCCGAGAATCAAGGGGTGCCAAGGTAATGTTGATTCCATCCTTTCTAAACGAGTACGTATTTTTAAACCCATCATGCTTTGTACGTCTGTCATATTGCCATGGTCGCCCTAATAATACATGACACACATCCATAGGGATTACTTCGCAACACACCTCATCGGAGTAGCGGTTGCCAATAGAAAATTGTACCAAACACCGTTGATTAACCTTGACAATATTCCCTTTTTTTAACCACATTAGCTGATACGGTTCAGGATGAGGTTCCACCAATAATGCTAACTTCTCCACCATACTTGAGGCTACCATGTTCTCGCAGCTTCCCCCGTCAATGATGAGTGAACAAACTTTACCTTTGGTTGTGCATTTAGTGAGAAAAATATTGTTGCGAAGCCATAATTTGTCATCAATATTAGTGGACGGTGTAACACTGAGAACTCGCTGTGACACCAAAGCTTCACCCTTATCTGGGTAGACGATCTCTCCTTCTGTTTCCTCTCCGTCATTGTCTGTATCATATACAGGAGGTGTGTCTTCAGTGAGTGTGACAAGCTGTTGATTGGGGCAATCCCGTGCAAAGTGACCTATTCCCTGACATTTGAAACACCTGGTAAATTTAATGGGAGTGGTGGATGAATTGTTCGATCCACGTGAAACTTCAGCTTTTATTGGGCTGGGTTTGCTTCCACTATTAGGTGAAAAATTAGTTGGTGACCGGAAAGTGTCGGTTCGGTTAATGTTTGGTGGTTTATACTGGACACTTTTGGTTTTTGCTGTAACTTGTTTCTCCACCTTTAGAGCTAAGCTACATACATCATTGAAGGTCCAGTAAGGTTGAAGTTGAACAATATAAGAAATTTCGGGACATAATGCCCCTAAAAATCGGGCAATTATTTGATCTTCCGGTTCCTCAAAACCACACCGCATTCGTAGCCTATCAAACTCAGCGATAAATTCCTCAACGGTAGAGGTTCGTTGTGAGAAACTATGATATTCCAGAAAAGATTCTTGCCGGTGGTTTACCGGTAGAAATTTTTCACACAATAGCTTCTTCATCTTTGACCATGTTTCAACTTTTGATCGTCCCTCTTGAGCTCTCTGTTTTTTTATATGATCCCACCATAATGATGCATATTTATGCAATTTAATAGCAACGAAGTTTTACCTTGTACTTTTCGGAATGTCTTTCGATCGAAGACACGCTCAATCGTAGCTTAGCAACCGATGAAGTCGTCCGGTTGTGCGCTTACCATCGACTCGAACATCAATTTTCACCCCATGTCGCGAATCGGTCTCACATATTGTCCTCTTCATGGGTTGCGCCCCAAAGGGTTCCCTCACGATCACCGTCACCCTGTGCATCGATGTACGTGTCGGTCTCTCCTGCGTTCTTCATGTTGCAATTCCGTGTCCCGGACCCGTTGTTGCAACCTCTTTATCTCGCGGTGTCACGGGATCCCGCCAATCGTCCTCATTGCCTCTCGCTCGGCGTCTCTACTACGGGTTGTTGTCGAAATCCTCTTGCATTGGAAGCCATTGGTAAATCATCGAGCTCGATACCAACCGATGCGCTTCTGTGCAAATCAGAGGCAAACAGAAAACTTCTAGCAAAGTTCCCAGGAATGTAATTTGTATTCAAATAAATAATAAACTCCTTTTGGTCCACAACCAGGATACGACATATAAACCAAAAGAAAATCCTAAATAATAGCTAACAAACTTCCTAAAGATAAACCAAAACTCCTAAAGATAAATACCACATCTTTTGAAATCGCTAAAGATAATGGCTGGAATAAAAATAAAAAAACAACTAGATATCCCAGCTGAACTGGCTGGGTCCAAAACAGCTCGGGTCGGGTCGGCCCGACTTAACCATCATCACCATAAGTTATGATTGCGGGTGTTTTTTTGATGAGTTAAAATGAAATGTTAAAGCTGATGTGGCGCAGACGTGACACTAAATTATGATATAACCTAAGTTATGAACTTATGATAGCAAATGCTCTTAAGAAAAAGTAATTAACCTGGCTTAGACAGAGTCAATGCTTTCTATATATGTGACATTACGTGACTAGCATGTTGCTTTCAAGGGTGTACTAAACGACAAAGTTACTTTTCATAAAAGTCGAGTAATCAAACAATGTCTATCCGTGAATGGTTCTGTTTCATGAAGTATTTTCACATCGTAAGTCTTTCTTGAACAAATTCACATGGCAAAGTCGAAAGTCAGAAAAAAGCTTAATTTATATTTGGAATCAATCTTCAAAGTTTATTTTCATCTCTAAAAAGTTAATAGCTAAAGATGTCATTAAACTTTTCAAAAAAGTGTGCTTAAAGTATTAAAATTTTATTTTATTCACTTGAGTTACTAAACTTATAGAAAGTATATTTTCTATAATTTCAGTATTAATCAGAGTGACGTAAACGTATATTTATGGATAAGTTAATAACATAAATATCGTTTTTTTACAAGTTCGGTGATTTTTATGTATATTCTATTAAGTTCAGTAACCTCAAAATGTCATGTTTCATAAGTTCAGTAACCCAAATGAATAAAATGAAAGTTCGGTACCTTAGGCGCATTTTTTTTTAAATTGCAAATTTGTATATTAACCCTTTTAAAAAGTATACCTGTACTAGGGGTGAGCAAAACCGACCGAATCCCGAATCTTGTCCCGATCCCGAGTCCCGAATCATGTTAGTCGGGCTTGTCGGGTCGAGTCATTCTGTTTTTAGGTTAGTCGGGCCGGGCTTGTCGGGATCGGGTCGGGACGGGCCGAAAACCAAAAATAACAAACAAAACCGATCAAATCCTCAATCCCGTCCCGATCCCGAGTCCCGAATCATGTTAGTCAGGCTTGTCGGGGTCGGGAGTCGGTTTGTGTTTGCCGGCTTGTCGGGATTCGGGCTTGTCGGGATTCGGGTCGGGATCGGCCCGATGCTCAACCCTAACCTGTACAAACTTCACATAACACATGCTTTGCCAAAGAAGGACAAACTTCACAAAATGTTCGTTTTCTGCAGCAGTTATTTTGTAAATAACTAATAGAATATCATACATCATGTCTTATAAAAATACGACGATTAACGTGTATTTGGTTACTTTTGTATTACTTGATGTATCTTTTTTTGTTTGTTTTTGACAATCCCGCATATTATCTTTCGTTCTTATAAACTGCTCGAGTTTTTTAGCATTGAAATAGCCAAAACTCAATTAAAAGTCGTAACGGAAATGATGTTTGAGAAAACGATACTGAACCTTTCACAATTTGATTCTCAAGCAGGATTCTCATTTTCATCGTAATTAAAAACTATGGTAATTTGTTACATGCTTATCTTAATTGTCACTTGAGCAGTTTTAATCAAAGTAATACCAAAACCCTAAGCTAACGACAGAAGCCGAGCTTTTACACTTCCGTTGCCTAAAAGTACCTTACACAACATCCTTGAAACTCCTTTGTCATTAGGTACCACTATAATCTGGCTAAGAGAAAAATATTATTACTTAAAGGTGTGGAAAACCGAATCAAAACCAAGAAACCAAAAAAAACCGGACCAATTGAAAAATCGATGGAGGCGGTTTTGAGTTTTAAAAAAACCGGATGTTTGGGGCGGTTTTAGTTGCATATGAAAAATCGAACCGAGAAAACCGTCGTGCCCCATTTTTATTTATTTTTATAAAATTAAAAGTAATTCAATCTATTTAATTATTTTTAACAAGAAAATTGGCCTATTTTTTGAATTTATGCAAAAGAGTTTTAAAATGTTAAGAGTTGCATTTCATATTTAAATAGATTTTTATATTTTTATTTCGTGTTTAGATTGTCAGATTCATGCTAATATTAGTCTCGTTTGAATAATGTTGGTTGGAACATTATTTCTATCTTTGATGGGAAAGTTGGTAGTTGTTATTTTGATTGAAATAAATATGAAAGAATGACAAAATAGGTTAAGAGTTATGATATTTCGGCTCAGGGTTTGGTTTTAACCAAAAACCACTCAAAATCGCCCAATATTCACCCTTGAGATCAAGAGGTGTGGTAACACCACCATGGCGCCATTCACATGTGGATGGTTGTAGGATCGTATATTTATGTTGTTTAGATGATTCGGGTGGTCTAGGTAGATGATTAAACAAGTAAGCCATGGTTAGAGAGATGAAGAGAGTAGAGAGGGTATTCTAGAGAGATAAATAACAAAGCAAATGCAAGGTTAGCTTAGAAGTTCCAACCCTCTACCTTGGGAGGTAGAGGGTATTTATAGGTACAAAGAAAACGTCCTCCTATCGGACTGTGGATCAAGCATACAGTGGGTAAAGACCCGTCCTTCCTCCACGGTGTTACACTAAATTAAATTACGCTAATAACTAACTAATTAACTATTGAATAACGTAAATAACGATATGTCTACGAGCTAACTTATGCTAAATTATATTTGGGGTGACCGACTCTTCACTATGGAATTTCCAATTCCTAACAATCTCCCCCTAAGGGAGGTCACCCCATGATTTACATTTTGAATCCTAGCATTCTAGTTTGTCTTCTGTTCTGAGCTCGTAGACTTGATATTTTCACTTCCGCAATCTTTGTGCTTTAGCAATGACTCTTCATAGTCCGCATATTTTGTACTTTCGGTGGAGGTCTTTGAACCGATCCACATCTTGATGATCTACAAGCTTTCTTTGAGATCATCACCACGAAATCTCGGATCACCCTTTATTGTGTTGCCATCATGTGATGTTGTGACTTTTGACCGACATGCTCACACTTTCGTGATCATGACATCTTTCCGTTAGAGTAGCGGAAGCTTTATTGGTTCATGATATTTGCAAGACAAGATGGCGAAGCATAGTATAAAATATCGAGCCATGTTATGTAGATATGCACCGGTCATGATTTCTTCAATTAAGTGTGGATGTGAGCATGCGGCTTAGGATTGACTTCTCAATTATGATCACCGCAACCGTCCAAATGTACCGCAAACAACAGTTAGCAATAAAACACACGAAGTGTCTTTGATCACTTTCGTTGAATTGAGGTACACGCCCATCGCTCCCGTTGATCATTACAAATCACCGTGATCGGTATAATTCAAGAATCTCCTTGATGATTTTGCAATGCTCTAGCCGTTCTCAAACCGGAGCGTCTCAAAGAAGACAACACGGAGTGAGTGAACCGGTAATTCGAGATTCATCGATTGATAAAAATTGATTTGAAAACAATCGCGTATTGCTTAGAAGAAAGAGTTTTGCAATACGATGAAGGTTTTATGAGAAAGATCAATTTTCAATTTAAAATACTTTTTGTATTTGTAAGAGAATACACATTCGATGTGCTAGAGAAAAGAAGAGATTTGCACATCGAACGGTTTTTCCAAAAGTATTTTTTCAATCAGAGATACTTTTTGTGTTTGAAAACATGAATACACATTTGATGTGCTAGAGAAAAGAAGATTTGCACATCGAACGGTTTTTCCAAAAGTATTCGTCAATTCATTTCCTGGACCAAGGTTGATTCAAGAATGAATCGCCCCATTGTTTCTCTCTAGTTGTCACAAGCTTGATCTTTTGAAAATATCTCACATGTCACCCACCAAGAGCTTGTTGATGTTGGCTCTAGAAGGATTTCCATCTTCATCGTGAATACTATTACATATCACTCGGATGTTCTGGAAATACCACAAGGATAATGCGTAGGACTCTCAATATATACTTACTTTCCACATTGTGTGAAACAGCAAGTTTTCATGAATTTTGTGTCCTAACGAGATTTTATGGATGATCTCTTGGCTCTAGACTCAATTGTGCACATTTGGTTCCTATGCCAGAGACTAGGGAGAGGGTCTCCTTCTTCAATATCAAAAATCTCTAAGAGAAAGTCGATAGATTATGTAGGTTCCCCGTGAGAATGAAACAAGCCCTTTTAAGAGGAACTTGAGTAGCTTGGGAAGTTAGGTGCAGTGCGTCACTGGGTCCATGATGTCTTGTCTTCAATACCAGTGTTACCTAAGTAGTGTGACAACTCGTATTTTCAGGTCATATTTCAAAACATTACTCATGTTTCATTATTTATCGTTATCGTAAACTAGGTTTACGAGTATCAAATTCACGTAACCGTAATGGTTTAGCAGTGAATTCATGATCATATCATCGAGGACATTTCATATAGACTAAGTTTAGTCTACATTTCATTAACATCATTGTCATCATTTCATATCAATATTATTCATGGTTTTGCATTTTACCTTAAACGCGTAATTTTCATATTAAATAAACGCTATCGCGTAATTAATTATTTTGAACAATTGATCCATTACTTCCAAAAAGTATCCCGATATATTTTTATATTCATATTAAGTTTATAAAAATAATATTATGATTTTACCCAGTGTTTTAAATTTATTTTGTATATAAATTGTTAAATTTATATAATTACGACGATTTCCTTAAATTCAACCCGATAAATATTTATTCACTCAAATCTTTCAAGAAAGTGTTTTAAATTTATTTTGTATATAAATTGTTAAATTTATATAATTACTAGTAAGACGATTTCCTTAAATTCAACCCGATAAATATTTATTCACTCAAATCTTTCAAGAAATGTATTTTTATAATTTTATGACCTCATCATATCACTAGTAAGCATTCATATTCATATTTTTATTTCATATTCATTTTTATGGTCATATCATTTTATTTGAGAAACATGCAAATCTCATGATGTTTATACCATTTTTAAGGTTTTTAAGGTTTTTATGTGTTAAATATATATAATCCATCCTATAATTACTCCTTGTTATATATTAGTTTTGGTGATGTCTAGGAACCCATGACACCCTAAGAAGGTGTATGGTAGGATTAGAATAGCTTCGGAGTTGTTTTGAATGGGTTAGAATAGTTTTGGCGCGAGAAAAACTCATTTCGACACGTTTTGAAAAGGGTCTGTCCTTATTTTGAAATTCTGGAAAATCCGACAGTAGGTAAAAATATTTGGCCTAGATATTTAGAAAATATACTTTAAAACGAAACCGTGGCCGCTTGAACGGATTAAAACGGAGCTATAACGAAGAAGTTATGAATTTTTCAATTTGGCGACGAAAAATATAAATTTATGGAAATTTCAGCAACCATTATTTATTTTATACGAGTCAAAAATGAAGCTTGGGCGTTGTAAATTATGTCGACTTGTTAAAAATATGTTAGTATACTTTGATACGAAGCTAAGGATCTTTAAAACGTAGAAAACGGATTTGTAACGACTAAATTATATACGTTTACAAAAGTTGCCGTAACTTTCATCATATAAGAAAAACTATCCTTATTTCTAATAGACAAGTTTTGCGGCAAAAACTAGTTACCAAGTTAAAGGTTGTTTTTAACATTGATTTAGAACTTTTCATAAAGTGAAGTCTTCTAGTAAAAGTGAAATCGCCAAGTATACTTTCCAAAATGTCCGATCGTTTGACTAGCGGAGTTGTAATGAATTAATTACGGTCGCTAAACTTTGCCGAAAACCATCCTTAAACTATATTTTGGACTAAAAGTACCATACTTAACCTCTAATTTTCTTTATGTACGAGACCTCTAGGATGAAAACTTAAATGCTAAAACTTTGAGATTATCATACGAGCTTCCCAAAACCGTTGAGTTGTTTCCTAACGCTCGACGTGCACCATTTTACGAGTAGCTTTTGGAGGCCGTTTTGTCACTTTCATGGAAATATCAATGACATTATTTTACGACGAAAAGTTATAATTTCACAATAAATCACTAAACGACTATCGTAGGAGGTTGTTTCAACGTAAATACTTGTAAAGTATTTTATAAAATGACGATATGTTGTAAACATATATTTCGACGATAAACATTATCTTCAAAAATTCATAAGTGGTATAAATATCATCCGAATTGCATGCATAACATTACATCATGACTTATTACATATCATATCATTCATAATAGGTCATTTTCTAGATTCACGCTACATTTCGATGTATCCACTTTTGCCATTTTATCATCATAAACATTGCACCGGGTGAGTCATAGCCCTACTCTTTAACTATTTTGAATTACTTTGGGGAGATACATGCTCAACTATTTTTATGACATTCATGATATTTGCAACTACATGTTTAATCGAATTGAATGTTTAATCATACGAGGTAGCAATATTGTCATATTTAGAATTTCTATACGATTATCATTGAGCTAAATGTCTTGGGAATGTCTTGGGATTATCATTGAGTGAATGTCTTGGGAACATCATTGAGCTAAATGTCTTGGGAACATCATTGAGTGAATGTCTTGGGATTTTCATTGAACTAAATGTCTTGGTATAATTATGTCAAGTAACTATTGATACATAAAGTCATGCACTATTATGTGAATTCATTTGACATCATGTGTTTGAACATAAATTATACATATTTTGGCGGTGGGTTGTGAACACACAGGTTGCAAGTTTTGTATGGGCGAACTTGAACCGAGTGGATTTACAATGCCTTTCACGCATAAACGATTTTGAAAGGCTTTACATTTCAACGCAAACTCTATGAACTCACTCAACCTTTGTGTTGACACTTTTAGCATGTTTTATCTCGGTATCTAAGGCATTCACTTCATGGCATGCATGTGGACATATCATAGAGTCGCGGTGACGACGCGCCTCACATGGGATTTATATACTTTAAAAACATCGTTTGACTTGTATCAAACTTATTTTCCGCACATAGTAACTTTCATTTGGGACCTATCTTTGTAACTCGAATGTTTTTATTAATTCAAGCGATGTATTTTCCAAACGACACTTTAGGTCGTTCAATATAATCGTGATTGTGATGCTATGACGGTCAACCCCTGTGAATTCCATTCACCGCAAAACATGTAATTTGGGGTGTGATGATTGGCATCGAGCTTGATTATAGAGAACTAGGTTGCATCATTGACCTAGACTATAACTACATCATCATAGCATCTCATCATTTCATCATAAGTGCATGTTCACTTTACATGCGGTTTATACGTACATTTTTTGAGTTATTTACTTTCATTTCAAATCGATTATCACATGGATGCCTTTAAATACCCATCCCATTATCCTTTCCTCATACTCTAATGTGGAGAATGTCTTATCATTCCCTATCACAATTTTAATATCAGCTGATTCATCACCGATAACGTCGAATGCCGAGGTAAAACCTTTAAGTAGGGCTAAGTCACTTTCACTCCTTTGTTTCATCACTAACATGTCGAGTTACACGTTATTCACACATTAAGTCACTAAACCATCGTACATTTGAAGCATTTACGACATCTCATAACCTATCTTTTTGGAATCCATCATTCATTTTTGAAAAATAACCTCAAACTTATCACCTCATATCATATCTCTTTGGAGCGTTTATTATTAACATCAGACTTTGCTACGCCTCACCTTTCCTCTTATTTTGAAGAAGTTATGGCGCCAAAGAAAGCTCCAAGTTTTGACTCAAGAGGCTATGCAAAAGTTTGTGAGGATAGTATAGCCAATGCATTAAGGATTGAAAGGGCAACATGATGGCGGTTGTCGCCGAGTGCGCGCCATCGCCGGCCACTAGACTTGCCAATCGCCGAGGTCGACCCACCGCCGGCCGCTAGACTCGCCATCGCCCGAGGTCGCAGCCTAATGCTTTGAAGCTGCCAGCTTGCTAATGCCGTGACTACGGCAGAATCAAGCTACTAGAATTGCGAGGAAGTCAAGCCGCTAGGCTTCTTTGCTTCACTGCAGTATTGCGGAGGGTCAGGGGTTAGAAGTTGTTCGTATAAGGATTTTAAAAGTGGAGATCCCACTAAGTTCAAGGGTCTTGAAGGGCAACCGCCATGGTTAGATGGTTCGAGAAAATGGAATCCGTGTTTTGTTATGTAATTGCGGGAGGATAGCAAGGTTAAGTTTGCTACGAGTACACTCTTGGATGGGGCAATGTGGTGGTGGAATTCAAATGCTCACCAATGGGAATGGAAAATGCTTTTAAGCTTACTTGGGAGCAATTCAAAGGGTTGCTAACGAAGAAATATTGTCCGCGACGGAGGTGAAAAGTTAGAAACCGAATTCTATGAACTGGTAACTATTGGGTATGACATTGATACTTACATTCAAGGTTTCAAGAATTGGCGTGTTATGCCCATCTATGGTTTCGGATAATGAGAAGCTACTGGAGGCTTTCATTGGAGGACTTCCCGAGATTATTCAAGGTGATGTGATTTCCTCGATCCGCAAACAATTGAAGAATCTGCTCGAGTATCCCAAAACTCATGGCACAAGTAGTAAAGAGAAGAAACATTACCCACATCAACCGTAACAACAATACCAACAACCGCACCAACTACAACAATAACCGAAACAACAACAACAACAATAACGATAACCAAATCAACAACAATAAAAGAAAATGGGAAAATGACCAGGAGGTTATGATACGACGACCAAAACCATAACACTAACCATCATCAACAAATTGAATAGAGGACAAGGAGCAAAGAATGGTTTATGTTGTTGCACCAATAGAAAGCAGAGGGTATGCTTTGGAACCTACCCACTATGTAATCGATGTAAGTATCATCACTCGGGTCTTTGCCTGTTAAGTGCTACAAGTGTCAAAACTAGGACACCATGCCGTGGATTGTAGAGGTAAATCCATAGTCACATGCTTCGGATGTGGGGAGCAAGGACACTATCGGAACCAATGTCCCGAAAGAAGGTCAACAAGTTGAAGGAGCTCATGGAATGCATACATGTTAGAAGGAGGAAAAGCTCGTCATGGTCTCAATAACGCGGAAGATCAAGAAGTTCGGAAACTAACAGTCTTGATTTTCCTTATGTACTATGTCGTACTAAGTTTATGTCTTCCATCGTATTCGGATCTTTAGAACTTAAGATGTCTTCTTGCTTGATAAACCACGTTGTAAAATATTCTCATCTATCGTACTTTATTTTCTTTCCGATTTGTTATCACTTACAAGGATTTTACTTCCTTTTACTTTAACTACCATTTTAACGACACGGTTTAAATCTTTGTAAACATTGAGAGTTATAATAACTAAACCGAATGTCACATTATCGTTCCTTAATTATACATAGCCTAGCTAACTATGTCTAATTCTGGAGGGATCATGTTATGTTGGGAGCAGTTATTTATAAATCTTAGTGCAAGCAAAATTATCACATATTCCAAAGTCAAAATGTTACTCATGGGAGATTCATCCAACATTTTCTCTACTATGATGTTTTGTACACTCTCAATCATCAATAACCATAACGACACCTCTTCATATCTTCTCTCCTCGTTATTCATCACAAACTCACAAATTCGATAGACTAACACGAACTGAATTCAGGGACTGAATTCCTTTTTGGTTGGGCGAATGTGACAACTCGTATTTTCAGGTCATATTTCAAAACATTACTCATGTTTCATTATTTATCGTTTATCGTAAACTAGGTTTACGAGTATCAAATTCACGTAGCCGTAATGGTTTAGCAGTGAATTCATGATCATATCATCGAGGACATTTCATATAGACTAAGTTTAGTCTACATTTCATTAACATCATTGTCATCATTTCATATCAATATTATTCATGGTTTTGCATTTTACCTTAAACGCATAATTTTCATATTAAATAAACGCTATCGCGTAATTAATTATTTTGAACAATTGATCCATTACTTCCAAAAAGTATCCCGATATATTTTTATATTCATATTAAGTTTATAAAAATAATATTATGAGTTTACCCAGTGTTTTAAATTTATTTTGTATATAAATTGTTAAATTTATATAATTACGACGATTTCCTTAAATTCAACCCGATAAATATTTATTCACTCAAATCTTTCAAGAAATGTATTTTTATAATTTTTATGACCTCATCATATCACTAGTAAGCATTCATATTCATATTTTTATTTCATATTCATTTTTATGGTCATATCATTTTATTTGAGAAACATGCAAATCTCATGATGTTTATACCATTTTTAAGGTTTTTATGTGTTAAATATATATATAATCCATCCTATAATTACTCCTTGTAATATATTAGTTTTGGTGATGTCTAGGAACCCATGACACCCTAAGAAGGTGTATGGTAGGATTAGAATAGCTTCGAGTTGTTTTGAATGGGTTAGAATAGTTTTGGCGAGAAAAACTCATTTCGACACGTTTTGAAAAGGGTCTGTCCTTATTTTGAAATTCTGGAAAATCCGACAGTAGGTAAAATATTTGGCCTAGATATTTAGAAAATATACTTTAAAACGAAACCGTGGCGCTTGAACGGATTAAACGGAGCTATAACGAAGAAGTTATGAATTTTTCAATTTGGCGATTTAAAAATATAAATTTCTGGAAATTTCAGCAACCATTATTTATTTTATACGAGTCAAAAATGAAGCTTGGCGTTGTAAATTATGTCGACTTGTTAAAAATATGTTAGTATACTTTGATACGAAGCTAAGGATCTTTAAAACGTAGAAAACGGATTTGTAACGACTAAATTATATACGTTTACAAAAGTTGCCGTAACTTTCATCATATAAGAAAAACTATCCTTATTTCTAATAGACAAGTTTTGCGGCAAAAACTAGTTACCAAGTTAAAGGTTGTTTTTAACATTGATTTAGAACTTTTCATAAAGTGAAGTCTTCTAGTAAAAGTGAAATCGCCAAGTATACTTTCCAAAATGTCCGATCGTTTGACTAGCGGAGTTGTAATGAATTAATTACGGTCGCTTAAACTTTGCCGAAAAACCATCCTTAAACTATATTTTGGACTAAAAGTACCATACTTAACCTCTAATTTTCTTTATGTACGAGACCTCTAGGATGAAAACTTAAATGCTAAAACTTTGAGATTATCATACGAGCTTCCCAAAACCGTTGAGTTTGTTTCCTAATGCTCGACGTGCACCATTTTACGAGTAGCTTTTGGAGGCCGTTTTGTCACTTTCATGGAAATATCAATGACATTATTTTACTTACTAAAAGTTATAATTTCACAATAAATCACTAAACGACTATCGAGGAGGTTGTTTCAACGTAAATACTTGTAAAGTATTTTATAAAATGACGATATGTTGTAAACATATATTTCGACGATAAACATTATCTTCAAAAATTCATAAGTGGTATAAATATCATCCGAATTGCATGCATAACATTACATCATGACTTATTACATATCATATCATTCATAATAGGTCATTTTCGAGATTCACGCTACATTTCAAAGGTATCCACTTTTGCCATTTTATCATCATAAACATTGCACCAGTGAGTCATAGCCCTACTCTTTAACTGCTTTGAATTACTTTTGGGAGATACATGCTCAACTATTTTTATGACATTCATGATATTTGCAACTACATGTTTAAGCGAATTGAATGTTTAATCATACGAGGTAGCAATATTGTCATATTTAGAATTTCTATACGATTATCATTGATTTGAATGTCTTGGGATTATCATTGAGTTGAATGTCTTGGGAACATCATTGAGCTAAATGTCTTGGGAACATCATTGAAATTTGAATGTCTTGGGATTTTCATTGAACTAAATGTCTTGGTATAATTATGTCAAGTAACTATTGATACATAAAGTCATGCACTATTATGTGAATTCATTTGACATCATGTGTTTGAACATAAATTATACATATTTTGGCAATGGGTTGTGAACACACAAAGTTGCAAGTTTTGTATGGGCGGAACTTGAACCGAGTGGATTTACAATGCCTTTCTTTGCATAAACGATTTTGAAAGGCTTTACATTTCAACGCAAACTCTATGAACTCACTCAACCTTTGTGTTGACACTTTTAGCATGTTTTATCTCAGGTATCTAAGGCATTCACTTCATGGCATGCATGTGGACATATCATAGAGTCGCGGTGACGACGCGTCTCACATGGGATTTATATACTTTAAAAACATCGTTTGACTTGTATCAAACTTATTTTCCGCACATAGTAACTTTCATTTGGGACCTATCTTTGTAACTCTGAATGTTTTTATTAATTCAAGCGATGTATTTTCCAAACGACACTTTAGGTCGTTCAATATAACTGTGATTGTGATGCTATGATGATCAACCCCGTGAATTCCATTCACGCAAAACATGTAATTTGGGGTGTGACAAGTAGACACCAGTAGCATATGTATTGAACTCGGTTTCTGCCCTAAGGTTGAATTATTGGAGAGCTATTTTTTCACCCTTTTCACATTCAATTATTTTTCATTCTTCAACCCCTTCAGTGCTTACCGAGACTTCATAACTAGAACCTTAGTACTAGCTCTGTCTTAGTCCGCACTCTTCCCGTATTCTCATTTTTCTCCTTTTTTCATCATACCTAAGGACTCTACACTATCTAGTGGATTTTCCCTGGGTAGATCCCTCCGGCTCTGGCGGGATCGTGGGAACTAATACCTAGCCTAACCATCCTTATAACACAATGCATAAAGTAAATTGGTCAGTCTTTTGGTACAGTTCTTTCCTTCATGAAACCAATTGAAAAATTATTTGGAAAATCAATCAACGTACTTGTGATATAAAATCAAAGCATTTTGTACCTTAATTGTTTTGATCATTTTAGAAGTGCTCCCCCTCAACACGTGCATATGATTTTTGAAACTGTTTAGCACATGGAGGCAAGAGTTCTTTGAAATATATTCTTGATCACAATTTCCTTAGAAAAAGCCTTTTGATTTTCTTGGTAAATTCTCCCCCTCAATATGTGCATAGGATATTTGAAATCATTTTATCACATAAAGGAAAGAGGTTTTTGAAGTACTTTTCACGAATGCCAATAGAAACCATTCACTCCCCCTCAATATGTGCATCGATATACGAAAGAGTTTAGCACATATTAAAGAGCACTTGCACTTTGAATCAAAACGATCATCTTTTATCAAATTTCATATTAAATTACAAATTCTCTCCCGATCAAAAATATCAAACCCTTTGAGATTTTGGATCCCAAGTGATTTAATAAAGTTTGGAAAACATGGGAGAATATGTGCTTGATTTAAAAGCTCTTCTGGTTTATGGTTAAATGCTCCTCCACAATCATGTGCATTATGTATTTCAAAATCGTTCGGCACATGAAGGAAGGAGTGCTTTTGAAACAATCACCCTTTAAAACCGATTTGAGATTTAAATCACGATCTCTCCCTCGATCAAAAATTTCAAACCAATTGAGATTTTGGATCCCGATTGATTTAAATCATTTAGAAAAATTTAGGGAAAGACGCGGCGAGATTTAATTTTGAAAAAGGATGGATAAGGAACAGTTTTTCGACATTAAAGATTGTTAGTGTCAGGTATGCTAGTTTTTAAGAGATCTTTAAGTAAAATAAAACAATTTCACAATCAAACAATAACAGAAAAAAATTATTTTGAAAGATCTTTGAGTTTTAAAGAGAATCATACCATGACATAACATTAAATCTTTAGATCACCACTTATTTTGTACAAACCGGACTTTTTATGAAGAAATATCGTTTGAAAATACTTAAGTTTGAAATCACTCTCCCCCTCAATCAATGACCGTAGTCGTTGATTGAGTGACTTATATTAGAAATGATGTCCGGTTGATTTCCTAAATATGAGTTCAGTTTATTTACAAAACAATATTTTTCCATTTTTCAAAACAATATTATTCAAAAATTGTTTAAAAATGGCATCATTCACTACTTTTCCTGCACAAGTGATAAGGTTTTAAAAGGTACCTTTTTGAGGGGTCATTTAAGCCCTTATTCGATCACTTTTGTATCCGTTATTGCTTAATATCGTTCCTTTTCACTTTTAGGTCTCTTGAAGGCAAAATGCTGGAATGATGCTTATTTGAACGAAAAGCGCGAATATCTGAAGAAAATGGCCAAAGTCGAATCGAGACACTCAAAGTCTTTGAAACATAAGGCGGCGGCGTCATCAGCATATCTGCGACGCGTCGGTAAGGCATTTTGCGACGGCTCGAGGCGAAATTGCATGTTTTCAAGGACGACGTCGAGTTCTAGGAGTAGGCCGTCGTTACTCGACGGCCTAGATGCGGCCAAGACGGCGTCGAGTCAAGGGACGGCGTCACGGTCATAAGGTGGCCGTCGAAGGTTTACGTGGCAAGACGAAACCCTAATGGCGGCGACACGGCGTCGCGATAAACATAAGGTGACGCCGTCGCAGATGTAATCTTATATATAGAATCCGAATTTTTCGGTTTTGTGGGTAGTCTTTTGGGTAAAACCTAAAACCGAACCAAGGCTTTCTTGTGCAAGATTTTAGGGTTCTAAACCCTATTATACATCAAGATAAGTATTTACTTCATTAATTTAATTATGTCTTTGATTATTTGTGTGTATGCTTGCATGTTCTCCATGTCCGGCTAATTTATTTGTGTGTTTGCTTAGGGAATATGAAACTTAATTATTGAATATTGATTGGTTGATACTTATCTTAGTTGACTAATGATCTAGAGTGCGCTAGATTATTCGTTGTACTTAATGCTTGACATTTCTTTGTGAACTTTAGAATATAATTATCTAGGTAATTGTAGGATAAAGTATTCAAGGACAACCGTAGAGTAGGCGATCTATAAATCACTAGAGGATTTGTAAACAAGACCCTTTGGTAATTTCAAAGAGTTAGGAAATAAGCACGCCCTATAGCCTTAGAATCACAACGCAACTAGGAATAAGGACGTGACAAATCAACCATCAATAGGAGATAATTAAGGAGTAGTAAAACCTAAGTAAACACATCTTTAAACTATCATACGAGTACACATCAATTAGACATAGACTATCACAACCTTAGCTTAGATAATTAGATAATAGTAGAGTAATCGGTAGCAATACCAACCCCCAAATCCAATACCCGAGATTCGTACCTTTTCATTTTCTAAAAACATAAAAGATAAAAATAATCTTCCTCAACCTCAACCTTAGCGTAGTAACTTCTCACTAGCATTCCTATTCCCTAGAGAGCGATATCAATACCGTGGCTTACCCTAATTACTACACTACAACGATTAGGTTCATCGCCTAGGGTGTTATAAAACTTGCTCAAGAAAGGAAGTTTCCTTGACCCCGAACGACGCGTGTAGCGTTATCAAGTTTTTGGCGCACTGCGGGAATAGAATAGCTAGTTAGTAGTCCACCTCGCTTAGGTTCTTTGCTTGATTCCTATCTAGTAAATTTTCTCATTTTTAGCTTTCTCTTAGTCTATCCCCTTCTTTGTGTTTGTGTTCGTAAAACCCTTTTCATTTGTCGCTATGGCAAGTGAAGTTGCATTTGAATCATTAACGAATGAGGAACAATTGAATTTTGCGATTGGTTTAGTTTTATTGTTACGATAAATTTGTGAGTGATCTTAAAGATATCCAAAAGAACAAGGGTGTAAGATTGGATGGATTTGATATATTGTGTGTTTGTGTAGCTTCTATTCAACGATCATTGTCAAGATCAACTCCTTTTAGTGACACCATCTTTAGAATTTTTCAGAAAAGCCTCCTATGCATAAACCTTCAGTTGTTACAACTTGAGGAAATGGATAAGAAGGATTTATCTAACCTTAGGCATCATGATCAAAAAGACCTAGTTTTTAAGAACATAAAACCTAAACCCAAACAAGATTGTGAGATGGTTGAAGCTAAAATACATAGTTGCATGTGTGGGATAGATTTCAAACATTTAGGATATCTAGATATAATGGAGAAAAAGGTGGAAACTCCAAGCCCACAAGCCCTACCATCACTTGAGGAACACACATCACCTATAACTTACCCGGAAGAAGTAGAAGAGACTATAGGAGCCCCGATTGATAGAGAACCTTTGGACCAAACGCCACTAGAGAATGTAGGTTTAGATGATTGTCATTACCTCTCTCTTAGTCCTAGGGAAGTTCCTAATTTTGATGAACCGGAGCCTCAACCAAAAACCTTACCCAATGTTCTGTCTTTAGATGTGAATCTTGGAATTGAATTAGGCCCCAATCCACCCATCAAAATAGATAGTCCGGGTAGTTGTTTGATAAAGGTGGTAGATTCTAGGCCATGTAGAGTGGAAGCTAATATAGGAGTAACCCATGACCTTACACACTTATATCACCCATTCATGTTTGATAACAAGAAACACTATGGGTTTAAACCGGGTTTATTAGGTCAAGATGGATCCTTAACTAAGAATCTTTTGAAGTTGATAGAAGATGATCCATTTCTAGGAAGGATATTTGATTCACCCGCTACACCAATAGACTTAGGTAAGGTTATAATGAATGGAGCACACTCATTTGAGCATATAAATCACCCATCACCTTCTCCTCACGTAGCAAATTTCCACCCTAAGTGGTGTGTATTGCTACTATCACCGCACTTAAACTTAAGTGTAGGAAAAACTTCCCTTTATCTGTTAAATAAGGGTAGAGTCGGGCTCGTGACTCGAACAAAACAAGCGCTTCTTGGGAGGCAACCCATGTGTATTTGTTTTTCATTTTCATTTATTGTCGATATCTTTTATTAATTGTTTATTCTCATGTTTGAATTTGTAAAAATGCTTTATTTTGTTTTTAACCTCGTCTTAATTACATATAAAGGTATTTTACATAAAGGATAAGTGTAGGGAGGATTACACACGTTTTCATAAGAAACGTGAACATGAGAATAACAATTAATTAAAAGATATATATGTTTGTTTGTTCGAGTCAAATGCTTGTATCGAGTCATAATGGATGTTTTTGCAGAAATTTTCCAGATTCTAAAGATGTAAATTTTCGAATTTTTCCGAAAATGGCGAGACCGCTTTTGTCGGGATAACTCGACGGCGTCGAGATTGCAACCCGACGACGTCGGGAAGGAATAAAAACTTGACTTACTTTTCTCGTTTTCGAGCTACTTGTAAAATTTTGGAATTTTCGGATCTTAACTTTCAAAACAAATTACGTAAACATCCATTCCACAAGCATTATATCCTAGTTTAAATCGAGTCTTATGTATATTATTACACGATTTTACGAAGGTTTCGTTTGTTTTCTTCTAATGTGCGGGTTTAGTTTGTCAAGAAGAAGTTACACAAGTTTGGAAGGAGCCTTTCACGCAAAAACTCTTCTTGGAAAGATTTAACCACCACTTTTACGGATCCTACCGAGCTAATCGGGGAGTATTAGTTTCTTCGTTTTAATTACCTTCTATTATCATAACTTTGATACTTTCGGGAACATTGGGGACAATGTTCAGTTTAAGTGTAGGGAGGAAAATAAAGCGGGAACTTTGAAACTATGCTTATCCTTGACTATTTGCTTTGTCCAAGTGTATTTGTGTAATAAACCATGAGAAAATGTAGGTTAGGGTAATTTTAGCCAAATTTAAAATTTTTCATGACGTATAAGAGTGGGCCATTAGTCTTAACAAAAGCGTCTCATGGATAGGAAGTTGCATGACTAGCACAAAAAACCCTTACCACCTAAATGCCACCCAAAATGAGGATCGCCTTAGATTAGTAGGAATTAAAGCATTCATCTTTAATGCTTAGAGTGTGAACCGGTAGTATATTAGATTCTAGAACTTGTTTTGTGATGCATTCCGAGATCGCAAGTGAGGCTACACTTGTGTAGTTAGGAATAACTAAATGATAAGAGGCATTAGGATAAACCCTTGTTTGATACCGTAATATAATTACTTCTTCCATATCGGTTGAGTAATTCCCCACACCCTTGCGTTGTACTCATCTTTAGTACACGATACCCTAGTTAACCCCTCGAGCCTATCCTTTTCGCGGTTCTCGTGATGTTTCGATTTTTCCGAATATCAATGAAGAGCATTGTTTACACCCCACCCCAAATATACACCCAAATCGCCTTTAGCCTACCTTTATTGCACTCACTTTTAGTGCAAACTTATGTTATCACCCAAAACCCTTAGTTCAATTATCCGTTGCTTGCATGAGTTGCTAAGTCGAGTCATATCCCTTGTATACTGATTTTGGGATGATTGGGATTCATGGGAAAAGTTAAAGTTTATGAAACATAGGAAGAGAACGTTAAACTCAAATTCCTTTGTTTGCATAATAATGTACTCCAAGTGTTTTGATCTTTTCAATTCGGGTCAAATTAGTGTTAGAGTAATAAAACTCAAGTGTTGGGATGTGTCTATAAACCCTATCATTTTGATGTACCGTAGAGGATGGTAGAGTAAAAGTGTATGCAAAAAAAAAAAAAAAAAAAAAAAAAAAAAAAAAAAAAAATAGAAAAAAAAAAAAAAAAAAAAAAAAAAAAAAAACATACTGCTACCATCCTACATCTATCTTTTAAATTATGTTTGTTTATTTTCGTTGCCTAGAGTTTTAGAGTGTCGAGTCTTGGCTTAGCAACGCCATTCTTCGTATACTTGCAACATAAAGATTTTGACTATCCACCACTATATAGCCTATCCCACCAAACCCTTATTTCCCTACCGTAAGCCTAACGTTACAACCCTTTAAAGACCTCTTTGATAGTCTTTCCTAGGTGCTTACGCCAAAGCTTACGGAGGTTTGATCTATTCTCAAGCCTATGGTAATCTATTTACTAGGACGGTTAATGAGTGTTTATCTTCCATTTCGATTTGTTATATTTCATATATACACCGAGAGAGATGTGAGTATCCAAACACCCCATGTGAGGTGCTAGTATGTAATTCCGTGCTTGTTATGACTTTTCGGGGCTTATATGTGTTGTGGACCGTTTTGAATGGATGCTTCATGACCCCAACTTATAAATTAATTGGCTAAAAGCACATTTTCTTGAGGACAAGCAAATACCAAGTGTAGGGATATTTGATAAGGTTTTAAAAGGTACCTTTTGAGGGTCATTTAAGCCCTTATTCGATCACTTTGTATCCGTTATTGCTTAATATCGTTCCTTTTCACTTTTAGGTCTCTTGAAGGCAAAATCTTTGGAATGATGCTTATTTGACGAAAAGCGCGAATATCTGAAGAAAATGGCCAAAGTCGAATCGAGACACTCAAAGTCTTTGAAACATAAGGCGACGGCGTCATCTGCATATCTGCGACGCCGTCGGTAAGGCATTTTATGACGGCTCGAGGCGAAATTGCATGTTTTCAAGGGACGACGGGGTTCTAAAGAGTAGGCCGTCGTTACTGGACGGCCTAGATGCGGCCAAGACGGGTCGAGTCGAAAGGGACGGCGTCACGGTCATAAGGTGACGCCGTCGAAAGGTTTACGTGGCCAAGACGAAACTCTAATGGCGGCGACACGGCGGCGCCGCGAAACATAAGGTGACGCCGTCGCAGATGTAATCTTATATATAGAATCCGAATTTTCGGTTTTGTGGGTAGTCTTTTGGAGTAAAAACCTAAAACGAACCAAGGCTTTCTTGTGCGATATTTTAGGGTTCTAAACCCTATTATACATCAAGATAAGTATTTACTTCATTAATTTAATTATGTCTTTGATTATTTGTGTGTATGCTTGCATGTTCTCCATGTCCCGCTAATTTATTTGTGTGTTTGCTTAGGGAATATGAAACTTAATTATTGAATATTGATTGGTTGATACTTATCTTAGTTGACTAATGATCTAGAGTGCGCTAGATTATTCGTTGTGTACTTAATGCTTGACATTTCTTTGTGAACTTTAGAATATAATTATCTAGGTAATTGTAGGATAAAGTATTCAAGGACAACCGTAGAGTAGGCGTCTATAAATCACTAGAAGATTTGTAAACAAGACCCTTTGGTAATTTCAAAGAGTTAGGAAATAAGCACGCCCTATAGCCTTAGAATCACAAACGCAACTAGGAATAAGGACGTGACAAATCAACCATCAATAGGAGATAATTAAGGAGTAGTAAAACCTAAGTAAACACATCTTTAAACTATCATACAGTACACATCAATTAGACATAGACTATCACAACCTTAGCTTAGATAATTAGATAATAGTAGAGTAATCGGTAGCAATACCAACCCCCAAATCCAATACCGAGATTCGTACCTTTTCATTTTCTAAAAACATAAAAGATAAAAATAATCTTCCTCAACCTCAACCTTAGCGTAGTAACTTCTCACTAGCATTCCTATTCCCCAGAGAACGATATCAATACCCGTGGCTTACCCTAATTACTACACTACAACGATTAGGTTCACTGCCTAGGGTGTTATAAAACTTGCTCGAAGAAAAGGAAGTTTCCTTGACCCCGAACGACGCGTGTAGCGTTATCAACAAGATACGTAAGGTGGTGTAGAAGTTGCTTCTGTTGTTGCTGTAAGGCTGGAAGAAAACCATCTGCTGATGTAGTGAGACCTCTTACGTTGCATTTTTTCATGCCAACTCTCCATAGAGGTCAAATTAAGCTCCGTTTCTTCATTTGATGATGAAGAAAACCATCTGTTAATGCAGTGAGACCTCTTACGTTGCATTTTTTTATGCCAACTCTCCATATAGGTCAAATTAAGCTCAGTTTCTTCATTTGTCAACCCAAGATATAGTTACCCTTTCCTTTCAGCATCCAATCATCTTCTATTGTGGGATCCGGATCGGGAACATTCTTATAACCATCTTATCGACACGTTAGTCAACACACACGATATATGGTGGTCGACAACACCAAACAACAATCGACTAATAAGATTCAATTCAACATATCAATCGGATCATGTAAAGGCATGGGAATAATGTGTTTATCAAACTCTAATCATCTAATCCTAACAATCATATCCTAGGCACCTAGTCCTTCAACGTAGGTTAACATCATTTTCGTTAAGCATATAGGATAGTTAGATAAGCCCGATAGATGATATAAATTTGAAAACCATTCTCCCCTCAATCGATGACTCATTTTACGAGCGAAGAAAAGCTGAAGTTATTGATAAAGTTTGCAAATTTTATAAAACTTTGATTACGGTTGATTTTTCAAGCAACTTATTTTCCACCATTTTAAACAACAAATATTTTTAGAAGAATTAGAGAAAAATATTTGTGTAAAACAACAGATCCTTGACATACTTTCCTCATTTTGATTTTAGGATAAGTGCGAAATATTTAAAATTGGTTTAGCGCAACACTTTCCTTTCTTGAAGAGCGGGTTGCTATCTCGAAATAAAAGCAAACCATAGTTTAAGCACGGGTTCTGATCCCAAGTAGCGCAAGCCATATTTTGAGACATGTTTTGGAAAAAATATTTACACCTCCTGCTCGAACTTCATCTATGGTCTCGTGCCGTTATTGAATGACATTTCTAAGACCGCATATGTTATCGATACCGAAGACATGTCTATAGAAAACAATATTTTTGGTATTTTTAAATTTTTATTTTGATGGGTTTTAGTTGGTTTTATAATTTTATATTTTCTTTTGTTGGTTTTATATTTTCGTATTTTGTTTTTGATAAATATTTTCTGAGATAGAATAAATGATATAGTTTAAGAAGATGATGATACAGTATCGAGCGGCCCGTTGTAGAAGATAGAAGTCATCATCTCTTAAACATTCACCACCAAAGCTTTGAGGCTATGAAGAGAAGAAATTGAGCCTTTAAGAATACGAGACTTTGGTAGCTTTCCCCAAACCGAAAATCCTTATGTTGAGCGATTCAAGCTCTATTTCAAGCTTTCCTTAGCAGGTGCACGAGAAGCACACCATTATCATAAATCCATTTGCTCTTTTTAAGAAGCGATAGTCGAGATTCTTCGTTCAGGTTATATCATCAACAAGAACAAAGAACGTATCATCCCACTCTTTAAATTTCTTCTCATATTTCATTACTATCAAGTCTAAGCGATGCATCCCCAAAAGGTGTCAAGAGACCACTTCCCCATGTAGTTGAATTGATGCGGCGGTCTCTTTGAATGAAGTTCATGAACCCGAATACACATATGGATGTGCTTCAAAGACGAGAAACTTATAACATCAAGTAGCGATTAAGTCCGATATCCAAAGAATAACCATGATGTATACTTTTCTCCCACGAAGAAAGTGTATGAAGCTCAAGAACCCAAAGTACCCAAATGCCTAAAGAGAATAACAGATAACATTGAAGAAGCGGGCGAATCATCGATTATCTGCGGATGACAATCTCGGATGTCAACTCGAATAAGTGATTATATCTACGAATCATTGATTAAGCACTCAAGTGAAACGGTGGCGCCCCAATGTACACAATTCTCTCCCTTGATGATTGCGATAACATCGAAATCATCACACACTATGTACCTCTTTTATCTTAAGAAACTTTCTCTTACATCACTTCCCCATAGTTAGAATAAGAACACTAAGCGCCATGAGTCAAACCTTGAGTTTCTGCGGTAATGACAATAGTCTTCCGGGATATCTTCAATCACTTAGAAGTATTAAGTTCATCAAGTTTACTCGGCGCTTTGATCGTGTCTCCTTCCCTCATCTTGGTTTTGATGCTTGTAATCGAGAACACATAATAAGCCCAAATACTTGAAATCTGTTGAGAAGAACACTTGAACACTTTGAGAATCAACTTGTCGGAAGAATGCGAGCAAGTCTAGCGGGGATTAAATCGGCTTTTCACTCTCCCTAATTAGTGCTTTCCCTAAACCGACAATCTTTTAATAAATTCCCGAATAAGAAGAAGTCTTTTGATAATCAAATGCAACTAGTCTTTTAGTCTTCTAACATCTGATGAGAAAATGTAGAACCGATCAGACTCAACCTTCTTCTAGATTGTCCATTTGGGGAATAGAAAGTCAACATCTTCAACTCACCAAATGCATTCCCATTAACTTGTATATAGCAAATCCCTTAACTCAAATCCTCCCAATCAAACAAGAACGAAAGATGTTCATCAAGGAAATCAACCCCGCGGCGGGAAGCACTTTGTCATTTAATCATATCACCCGCGTGAAGATGTCAACCAATGGATCTTAGAAGAAACTCCATGTAAAGATGACCCGATAAGAAGAAGCTCGGTTCTTACATGAGTTAGGAGCCGTATGACCATATATTCTCATATGTCAATCAACCATGCGAATTATCACACTTCTTCTCCCTCAAGAATTGCATACGGAGATGACATTCTTGATTAAGCAAGTGAATATCTTCATAATGTAGTCTCTTCACACTTCGCCCTTCAAAGGTAGCATATGATGTCGCCATCGTCATTATGATTGAGCAAGTGGTATAAGAAGACAATCAACGGTAGTTCGGTTCACTTGATGTCTTCTTCCAAAGATAAAGCGCCTTTGAAACGCATACTTTTCTTTTCTTTGAGAACGAGGCTTGAAGCGATGTGTTCAAACGTCATAAGAAGATTTCTCTTCTTTGGAAGATAAAGCGCCTGAACAGTATACTTTTCTTTTCTTTAGAGAACGAGGCTTGAATTGTTGTGTTCAAGCGTCATAAAAGATTTCTCTTCTTTGGAAGATAAAGCGCCTTGAACCGTACACTTTTCTTTTCTTTCAGAGAACGAGGCTTGAACTGTTGTGTTCAAACGTCATTATCTCTCTTTTCTACCTCTCTTGGCAAACTTGTAATCAACCCCATTATCATTGATGGGCTCTATGTCATGACGGTGATGGAGAAAACCCAATATGATGAATTTGACCACAAGTAAACTAACCCGAACTCGTGACTTAAACTTGCACATATGTAACAAAAGAGCGGTGCCGAGAGTTCATCCTCCATTGAATCTCTAAGTACTCTATACTCTTCATCAACCAACCATCAAGTATAAGGCGTACATCACCTCTTGAAAATCCACGATTGAATGTGACCTTTGAGCACTACAACGTAACTCCTTAAAGTGATAGTTATTTTGTGGTGGTAAGAGCCCAATTCCCCCAAGTGGTAAAAGAAAAGGAAAAGACACCCAACAATAACTAGATTTCAAGTCTTCATTTTTGATAATAAGTTCGAACAAGAATCATGAATAATCTTCATCCAACCATCCCCGATACCTTCGGATACTAAGTCTTGATGAGTGTGTAAATACTCATCATTTTATCAAAATAAAGCGCAAAATCATCGAAAACACTCGAAACACATCAAAATGATCAAAATATCACAAATCAGTGTTTTATGTGTTTCAAATGCAAAATTATCAAAATCGGATGAAAAACATATCAAATTTGCAAAATTGCGGTTTTAGTCCCCAAGTTTATAAAATTGTCAAAAATAGTCCACGAGCCAAAATTTCAAAAGAAAAGTCACCAAAGGTCTTTTAAAATCATAAATTGTCATATTTAGTCCTTTGGTGAAAAATCTAAAAGTTTTGAGGAAAGTTACAATTTAGTCCCTAAAAATCCAAATGGTCAATACTAGTCCTTGAAATTTTCAAAATGTCAAATCAACCCTTGGATTATTAATATTGGCAAAACAAACCCTTTTGGCTACTCTTCATAATTTTCATGTTTGGTCCTTGGATTTTCAAATGTTACACAAATGGTCCCTTGTATTAATACCTTACAAACCAAACGGACCTAAAATGATTACCCAAGCCCAATCCTTAACCCGACCAACCCAAAACCCTTACCGGTCCTTAACCCGACCAACCCAAACCCAACCATTTAAATATATTACCCGCTTTCCTGTCCCTCCCCCCCGACATCCCATGCGCTCCTGCAACCCCACCACGACCTCCTAAAACCACTCTCTACCACCAATTGTTCCCTCTCTCACCTAACCTCACCAATGCATTTAATGCATCTCTTTCTGTCCCAATTATCTTGAACCAATTTTCCCTTAAAACAGGATTAATGGCTAGGATGGATTCTAGCTATCAATGGCTCACATCTATCTTTGGGATTTGGTGGAAGGAGAGAAAGCCTTTTGGAGCATAAAAGGAGACAAGATGAAGCTAGAGAAGGGAGTTAGTCTTAGTTTTAAAAAGATATCTGTCGTTTTTCAATTTGTAGCATCTTAAGTAATTTTCAGTATTGTTTTCAAGTTAATTTGTACTAAACAATCTTATTCTAGTGTATCTCAGTTTAATTTAAGTATCAATTCAGTTAAAGTTCAGTTTCCATTTTTTTTGCTTACTGTTGAATTTATAAATTTCTAAATCTGAATTCCAAGCTTCAATAAGCTTCTTTACAAGTTGAAACAAGCTTATGTTAGCTTATAATAGCTTTTCATAAGCTTAGGTTTAAGATTGGAACAATATTTGGCTGGTCAACAAAAGTCAAAGAAGGAGCAAAATGGGTGCAGAAAGGATATGGGTTGATTTCAAAGGCGGACATGGGTTGAAATAAAGCGTTGGGTTGAATTTGATAGGTTAGGGTTCTCTGTTTCAATTTGGCGAGCCATAGTGGCCATTGGACATGTTGTAAGAACTTTTCAAATCTTTTAGCATAATTAGCAATTTTAGTTGTAGACTACTAAAACACATTCTAAAAGTATTAATTAGGCTAATTTAATCCGGTTTGATCATTGGTTCATGCTTAGTCGGTGTTTATATCATTTTAATTGGTAAAACAGTTTATAAAGGGATGTTTGGAATTGCTGCATTTTCTGTGATAAAGGCCTCACCAGTAGTTAACAGTTATTGATTCATGATTCTTTAGCTCTAGATAACTCATTTGAGTCATAATCTTGTACCTGTTAACTCAAAAAAGTCAAAATCCTCTCAAAACCTGTCTCACTTGATCACTGTTGAAAGTAAGGATTAACAGATCCTTGATTTGTATTCAAAAGTCATAAACAAAGGTTGTACTAGCTTCATTACATCATAAGAGATCAATATCAGTAATTAAATTGGATCAAAACCTCACCAAAGTCAAAGCGCATATACATTTTCAAAAAGTCAAAATGTGTTAAAATGGTTTTCCACGAAGTTGCGGTGATGCACAGGTCTCATTAGAACTTTTTGAGGTCTTATTTTTGGGATATAAGTAGTTCAACAGGTGGTCTTTAATACCTCTTATCTGGTTTTAGCTTTTGTTTGCTAAATAAGCTTCTGCATAAGCTTAAATTAGGCCCTTTTGCCGCTCGGGACTCGATGATAAGCGAGTTTTATCGATTTCTTAGCAAGCTTGCCTTGAGCTTATTGTAGCTTGTTAAGGGCTAGTCTTTTGGTCATAGATAGTTGTTTAGGTCTAGGTTAAGTCTTAATCATTGGTTTTAGATTATAGCTTATTTGGTTGCTTAATCTTGGTGCAAAGTGACACCAATTAAGCGATTTTAGCTTAATTCACAAACATCAAATCTGTGTTAATTGGCCATCCAGTAGTTATAGCTTGTTGATTTCTGTTTCATTTGATCATTTTTAGTATTCCATAGCTTCTGTGATCAGTGTGGTGGCTTATTTGCTCAATAGCTTATCAAGTGCTTATTTCAATAAGCACTTGATTGAGCAGTTTCATTTTCTCCCACACAACATACTGTTTTTCCAAATTTTCCTAGCTTCTTATCATTATTTTAGAGTTTCCCTGAAATTTTCAGATTTTTCTGAGTAGTTTTGCTATTTTTCTTAATTTTAATTAGTTTTTAGCACTTTTTAAATAGCATTTAATACAAAAATTGAGAAAAGGTTCCAAAAATAAGTTTTCATTTTCTTAGGCTTAGATAAATATAAAAAGTAGAAAAAGTAATTTTCCTTATTTTCATAGATCATTTGGTAATTTTAGTGATTTAATTAGATTTTAATAGTTTAAAATTCATAGAAAATAGATAAATAGTCACAAAAATACGAAATAGTTTTGAAAAGTCTATTTTGATATTTTAGACTTTTCCAAGTCTTAATCTTATTTTTCTAGCCTAATTTCCTATTTTCTTGTATTTTAGGTAATTAATTAATAGTTAAAAATAGTTTTTAATTAGATAATTAGTCTTAAAAATAATTTTCTTTTTCCATAAATTTTCTTTTATTATTAGGATTGTAAAAACATCATTTTCATATTTTTAGGGTTAATATTGAATTAGTTTCACGTTTTTAGTTGTAAGTCGCGTAGTTTTTAATTCAGTTTCGTAAAATCACAAAAACAAAAACATCATTTTAATTTTAGTGATAGCGTTTATTTAATAGATTTTATCTTTTTAATTTCCTCTCATTTTCATTGTAGCCTTTGTGTTTGTTTGATATTTCTGTAGTCATAATAATCAATCATAATCCTTTTCGTTCAAGCTCTCGATCACTATCGTAGATTGATCCATTGCCTGACTCATTTGGGACATAACGACCGGGAGACTCTATACTCCTCGATCTTTATTGATTTCGTGCTTAAAGTTGCTTTAGGTTTTCTTACGCTTGCGTGAGAGAACTTGACAGTTTCTGCACAAGATCAAATTTTAGGCCATTCTTGGAGTCTGTCTTGATTTATCTCCCGTTTTAGCAGATTAGTTGTTTGAATCCTCACTCATTGTTTATATCATCATTCTTTGTATATATATATATCCATATTTTCTTCTAAAAATCCAAAAAACCCAAAAAACAGCCAAAAACTTATAAAACACAAAAATATTTTCTCTTTTGTTTCTATATATGTATCAAAAATAAAAATACAAAAAGAATCGTCGTTTTCTTTAATAATTAACAACTTAAAAGATTACCACGAAAACCAAGGCGATTGCACTACCTAGCGGGGTGCGACCATAATAAGTTCCCGAACTAAAGATATAAAACTTGCCTTTGTGTCCTTGTGATTGGTGTACCTTTTCAAAAAGCCATTCATCTTGGATTATTGGTTAAGTTCCTTTGTTGTTTTGCCTCGATTTTGTGTTAATTGATTTTGTTGTGATATCGACGTTTGAACCGGAAAACCCATAAAGATTCTTCTCACCCCATTTTTACAAAGCGTCTTCATAATTCTCATTCTCATCGAAAGATTTTCATAATTCCATTCTCTCCTTAACTCGAGTTTCCTTAGAGTTAACTCTAGTGTATCTTTTCGCTCTTCTAGATCCGTAAGCCCATTTCGTGAGCTTGTCAAGATTCCAGAAGGCGTGTTCGCAGACGTTCGCTCCATCGATCGGATCGAGATCCGGACTATTCACACTACTTCATTGTCATGGCGGATGAAATTCTATATGTGAGCTTCTCGAGGCACCCATCGGCGGGTATGGAGATGCTATCGTTATGCCATCCATCGTGGTGAAAATTTTGAACTCAAGACCGGGTTCTTGAATCTTGTAACCTCTAATCAATTCTTTGGTTTTGGCGAGGACGATCCTCATGCTCATATTCGATGGTTTAACAAGATTGCATCTACCATCAAGTATAAGAATGTCCGCCTCAAGTCATTAAGCTTCTTACATTCCGTTTTCTCTTGAGGGCAAGCCGGTTGGCTTGAAAAACAACCCCTCGGTCTATAGAGACATGGGAAGATCGGTGAAGAAATTTGTGAATGAATTCTATCCACCTTCCAAGACCACGAGTCTTAAAATGAAATCATCAAATTAACCGAAGTTTGATGAATCCTTGATGAATCGTGGGATCGTTTCAAGGAATTGCCATAAATGTCCTCACCACGGTTTCTCGAGTTGATGCAACTCGACACTTTCTATAATGGGTGAGTCAATCGACCAAGATTCTCTCAATTCCTCAGCGGGAGGAAATTTCCTAAACAAAGCTGTCAAAGAAGCTTTGGCAATAATCGAAAACAAGTCCAAGGTCCGCCTTGCGCAAGCAAGCGGTTGTTTCCCAAGTCGGTGTTGGTCCTTCTTCTTCTTCATCGCTGGTGAGTCGAGTCTAGCACCGATGCTAAGATTGATAAACTCACGGAAGCTATCAAGCTTTGGTTCTCTCAATCAAAAGAAAGTCTCTTTCCATGAACTTCACCTCTTTGAAGTTAAGAAAGTGGAAGTCTGTGTTACTGTGGTGGCCCCATGCTTATTATAAGCTGTATGGCCACCGATGGTAACCCTTTGAAGCCAATCTTTGTGGGCGGGATGTCTAATCAAGGAGGCAATCAATATCGTGCTCTGAGGGCCGAACCATCGTCCTAACCACTACTCTGGACCTCCGGTTTCAATCGAATCAAAACCGTAACGAGAATCGGAATAGACCCGAACCAAGGTTTTCAAAACCAAGGTCAATTCAATCAAAACAACGGTTTTCAAAATCGAATCAAAATTTCCAACATCAAGGAAATTACAATAGAAACCAGTCGGAAATTTCAACCAAGGGTATTATCATGGCAATAATCCAGAATTTTCGAGAATCAAGGCCCTAATCCTAACAATAGGGGCGAATTTCCTGTTCAAACTCAAGCCATTGTTCCAATGGACCATCTTGATGAGCTTTTGAAGCAGTTCATGAAGTCCCGGGAAGAAATGAATCGGTTGTTGGTCACCGATTTACGAGATCAAGAAGTCTTTAAATGATCGACCCTCGGGCTCGGTGCTTTACCTAGCAACACGATCGCTAATCCGAGGGGCAATGCTAAGCGATCACAACCAGTGGTGCTTCCTATTCGGACCATTGTTCCTACTACCTCTTCTTCCTCTCTCCGAAGGTAGTGGAAAGCGAACACGAGGCGACAAAGGACAAAGAACTTCCTACTAATAACGGAAGTGCCAACAATGTCCATCCTCGGGTTGTCCCCAAACCCAAGCACAGGTTGTTTTGAACCTCCGGTTGTTGACCTAAATCCAAAACTTCTATTCCTTACCCTCACGGTTACATGAGCAAAAGCTCCATGAAAGCTAGTCATCGGATGGAAAAGTTCTTTGATTTTCCAAGAGCTTCACTTTGACATAAGCTTCGCGGATGCCATCATGTTGATGCCCAAATTTACATCCACTCGAAACATATCTTTGAGCAACAAAGAAAAGCTATTTGAAATGGCTAAGACTCCTTTGAATGAAAATTGCTCGTGATCTTGTTAAAAAGCTTCCAGAAGCTTGGAGATCCGGAAAATTTCTTCTTCCTTGTGTTTTTCTGGGATGATTGAATGCTTTGCCCTCGCCGATCTTGGTGCAAGCATCAATCGATGCCTTATTCGATGTGGAAGAAACTGTCTCTTAGGAACTTATTCCTACACGCATGACTCTTGAGCTTGCGGATCGATCTATATCTCGTCCTCTTGGCATTGCCGAGGATGTCTTTGTGAAAGTAGGAAAGTTCCACTTCCGGTGACTTTGTGGTCGTTGATTTCGATCTTGATCCTCGAGTTCCCTCATTGTTGGGCGGGATTCCTAAGGACGGGCCGTGCTCTTATAGATGTGTTTGAGCAAGAGATCACTCTCCGTGTGGGTAATGAAGTGTTACCTTTAACCTCGATCGGACTTGAGGTACTCCTCAAATTATGACATTGAATCAATTAATCGAGTCGATTTAATTGATATTGCTTGAGAGGAGTACTCTCAAGAGTTTCTTGGTTATCTTCATAATTACGTGAGTGGGAATTCCAATTCCACCACATCTTCTCATCCTATCATTGCCGACTCTTCCCTCTCTCACTCCGTTTGAGGGAGGTGACTTCCTACGGAAGAGATCGATGAATTCTTGACTCTTGATGAATCAATTCCGCTGGAATTGATGGTGTGTATGATTCGGAGGATATTCTTTATCTTGAGCGGTTGCTTAATGAAGATCCATCTTCTTCACTTCCTCGAAAGAGATCACGATTGAGGAAATCAAATCGGTGCAATCTTCCTTTGAAGTATTTCGAGGTTGAACTTAAGGACCTACCTCCTCACCTCGAGTATGCATTCTTAGAGGTTGATGATAAATTACCGTCATAATTGCTAAAGACTTGAATGAGGAGGAAGCGCTCTCATAAAGGTCTTGAAGTCACACAAGCAAGCAATTGCTTGAAACTCTCCGATATTAAGGGTATCAACCACGAATTTTGTACTCACAAAATCTTAATGGAGGATGACTTCAAACCGGCGATCAAAGTCGAGAGAAGGGTGAATCCTAAGATTCACGAGGTTATCAAACAAGAGGTTCTCAAACTTCTTGATGCGATCGATTTACCCGATCTCGATAGTCCTTGGGTTAGCCCAACTCATTGCGTTCCAAAAAGGGTGGCATTAATGTTGTCACGAATGAAGAAAGCGAGTTGATTCCAACTCGATTGGTTCTGGGTGGCGTGTGTGCATTGACTATCGCAAGTTAAGCGAAGCCACCCGTAAAGACCATTTTCCTCTACCCTTCATGGACGGATGCTTGAGAGATTAGCGAGGGCAGTACTATTGTTTCCTTGATGGTTTCTCGGGTTACTGAGATCCCCATTGATCCATTGGATCAAGAGAAAACCACATTCACCGCCCATACGGGACGTTTGCCTCTAGACGTATGCCTTTTGGCTTATGCAATGCTCACAGCACGTTCCAACGTTGTATGATGGCCATTTTCCACGACATGATCGGAAACTATGGAGGTGTTTATGGATGACTTCTCGGTCATTGGGGACTCATTTCGGACTTGTCTCTCCCACTTAGACAAAATGCTAAAAAGGTGTGAAGACACCAATCTATGTCTAAACTGGGAGAAGAGCCACTTTATGGTCAAAGAGGGCATAGTCCTCGGCCATAAGATTTCTAAGAATGGGATTGAGGTAGATAGAGCGAAAGTTGATGTCATTGCTAAACTACCTCACCCCACTACTGTCAAAGGTGTTAGGAGTTTTCTTGGTCATGCCGGGTTTTATCGTAGATTCATTCAAGATTTCTCTAAAATCGCCCGGCCAATGACCCATCTTCTCGAAAAAGATGCTCCTTTCATCTTCTCTTACGAGTGCATCGAAGCTTTTGAAACACTTAAGAAAAACATGGAAGCACCCATTCTAGTTGCCCCGTGGGATTTACCCTTGAGCTTATGTGCGATGCAAGTGATTTTGCAATCGGTGCGGTCTTGGGGCAACGCATAAAACCAAGCATTTCCGGCCAATCCACTACGCGAGCAAAACTATGGTGAGCTCGGACCCATTACACCACTACGGAAAAAGAATTATTAGCGGTGGTGTATGCGTTTGAAAAGTTTCGGCCATATCTCATCTTGACCAAATCGTGGTATATACGGATCACTCGGCTCAAATATCTCTTTGCAAAACAAGATGCAAAGCGAGATTGCTCGTTGGGTTCTCCTCCTACAAGAATTTGATATCATCATCCGTGATAAAAAGGAGGCGAGAACACTGCGATCATCTCTCCCGATTAGAGAACCCTCACCAAAATGTGTTCGAGAAAAGGAAATCAATGAAACTTTTCCTCTCGAAACACTCAATGTGGTTTCTTTTCGTGGAGATTCTTGACCCCATGGTTTCTTGACTTTGCAAATTACCATGCGGGTAACTTTGTTAATGAAAGGGATGTCGTCCCAGCGAAAAATAAATTCTTCAAAGATGTGAAACATTATTTCGGGACGACCCTACTTGTTTAAGATTTGTGCGGATCAAGTCATCCGCGATGTGTGCATGGTCGGAAGCCGTTGACATTCTCAAGGCTTGCCATTCGGACCCTCTTGGGGACATCATAGCCCCAACTACACCGCCAAGAAGGTGTTTGATTCGGATTCTATTGGCCCCAATCTACAAGGATGCCCATGAATTCGTCAAAACACAGACGCTTGTCAGCGTCACGGGAATATCTCAAAGGAATGAAATGCATAAGCGCCATTCAAGTGTGTGAGATATTTGACATCGGGGCATTGACTTTATGGGGCCATTTCCTTCTTCTCACGGAAACAAATACATACTCGTGTCCGTTGATTACTTATCAAAATGGGTTGAAGCTAAAGCTTTACCCACTTAACGATGCCGAGTTGTTGTGAAATTCTTGAAATCTCTATTTGCTAGGTTTGGAACTCCACGAGCCATAATCGGTGATCGTAGTACGCATTCTGTAATGACCAATTTGCAAGAGTCATTCAAAGTATGGTGTAACTCACCGTACCTCTCTGCGTATCACCCACAAACAAGTGGGCAAGTGGAAGTTTCTAACGAGGGATAAAGAATCTTGGAGAGGACGGTTGGTGAAAACCGTGCCTCTTGGTCGGATAGGTTAGATGGCGCACTCTGGGCCTTCCGTCACGACCTACAAAACACCCATGGTGCACTCCATCAAGTGGTGTACGGAAGGCGTGTCATCTTCGATTGAGCTCGAGCACAAGGCATCTTGGGCCTTGAAGCATGCTAACTGATATTCGAGACGGGTGATCATAGGAAAGTTCAAATGAATGAATTAAATGAACTCCGTGATCAAGCTTACGAGAACTCTTTGATCTATAAACAAAAGACAAAGAAGATTCATGACTCAAAATCAAAAACCGCGTTTTCAACGTTGGTGATAGAGTCCTTCTTTTTAACTCAAGATTGAAGATTTTCTGGAAAGCTCAAGTCCGTTAGTGCGGTCCATTTACTATCGCGAAGGTTTATCCTTATGGTACCATTGAGTTATCTCAACCCGATGGTCCTAATTTCAAAGTAAATGGTCATCGAGTGAAGCATTACTTTGGAGAGGACATTCCATCCATGGTTGCCGGATCTTCAAACTTTCCCCATGAACCAATGAATGCGGGATCGAGTCAAGCTAGCGACTCGGTAATCAAAAACGATAGCATGCCATATGGGTTTTCACCCATATTTACGTCTTCTCACCTATTTCTACCACCCTAGTGTGGGGGTTGCCCACATGTTTCAAAAAAAAAAAAAAAAAAAAAAAAAAAAAAAAAAAATCTTCTTTCTAAATAATGGCCGTAGTATTTCCCTTTTCGTTCTTTGTTTCGGCATAACTGCGGTAGTTTGAATATTGAGGGCAATATTCATTTCTAAGTGTGGGGGATTCTCACGAATTTTATCATATAATTATACCTTTAATCCCCGTTTTGGCCAAAATTTTTTTTGGAGTAAGTGTTCTACACTTTCTCATCAGTTATCGATCCGCCATATACGTAAGACAAAAGGATTAGCTAATCCAGAGCAAGCGGCTCTTGGTAAAGATATCTCAAATCCGTTTATATGGCTTGCAATTTGCCCAAAATTGTATGGTATTCGACTCACCATATCCTAAAAAGTGAAGAGTTGGCTAGCCATAAGATTATGGCTTGTGGTAAAGCGGTGGAAAAACCATAATTGGTAATCAGCTCACCAAAGATAATGTTGATAATTTATCTAAGAGTTGGCTAGTCCGGAAAGTGCAACACGGTAAAGACAAATCAAATCCGTTGAAAGCGGTGGTTTGCTCAAAATCACATGGTTATCGGTGTACCATGGTTCTTACTTGAACTAAAACATTTGGCTACTCCGAGTAATGGCTTTTGGTAAAGAGTTTAAAATCCATTATGTTTTCTCAAATCATTGCTAGGGACTAGCAATATCTCGATGTGGGGATTGATGAGTGTGTAAATACTCATCATTTTTATACAAAATAAAGCGCAAAATCATCGAAAACACTCGAAACACATCAAAATGATCAAAATATCACAAATCGGTGTTTTATGTGTTTCAAATGCAAAATTATCAAAATCGGATGAAAAACATATCAAATTTGCAAAATTGCGGTTTAGTCCCCAGTTTATAAAATTGTCAAAATAGTCCACTGAGCCAAAATTTCAAAAGAAAAGTCACCAAAGGTCTTTTAAAATCATAAATTGTCATATTTAGTCCTTTGGTGAAAAATCTAAAAGTTTTGAGGAAAGTTACAATTTAGTCCCTAAAAATCCAAAATGGTCAATACTAGTCCTTGGAAATTTTCAAAAATGTCAAATCAACCCTTGGATTATTAATATTGGCAAAACAAACCCTTTTGGCTACTCTTCATAATTTTCATGTTTGGTCCTTGGATTTTCAAATGTTACACAAATGGTCCCTTATATTAATACCTTACAAACCAAACGGACCTAAAATGATTACCCAAGCCCAATCCTTAACCCGACCAACCCAAAAACCCTTACCCGGTCCCTTAACCCGACCAACCCAAAACCCAACCATTTAAATATATTACCCCGCTTTCCCTGTCCCCTACCCGACATCACATGCACTCCTGCGAACCCCACCGACCTCCTAAAACCCACTCTACCTCACCAATTGTTCCCCCTCTCCTCACCAACCTCACCAATGCATTTAATGCATCTCTTTCTGTCCCAATTATCTTGAACCAATTTTCCCCAAAGCAGGATTAATGGCTAGGATGGATTCTAGCTATCAATGGCTCGCATCTATCTTTGGGATTTGGTCGGAAGGAGAGAAAGCCTTTTGGAGCATAAAGGAGACAAGATGAAGCTAGAGAGGAGTTAGTCTTAGTTTTAAAAGATATCATCGTTTTTCAATTTGTAGCATCTTAAGTAATTTTGAACTTATTGTTTTCAAGTTAATTTGTACTAAACAATCTTATTCTAGTGTATCTCGGTTTAATTTAAGTATCAATTCGATTAAAGTTCGGTTTCCATTTTTTTGCTTCTTGTTGAATTTATAAATTTCTAAATCGAATTCAAGCTTCAATAAGCTTCTTTACAAGTTGAAACAAGCTTATGTTAGCTTATAATAGCTTTTCATAAGCTTAGGTTTAAGATTGGAACAATATTGACAAGCTGGTCAACAAAAGTCAAAGAAGGAGCAAAATGGGTACAGAGAAAGGATATGGGTTGATTTCAAAGTCGGACATGGGTTGAAATAAAGCGATGGGTTGAATTTGATAGGTTAGGGTTCTCTGTTTCAATTTGGCAGGCCATAGTGGCCATTGGACATGTTGTAAGAACTTTTCAAATCTTTTAGCATAATTAGCAATTTTAGTTGTAGACTACTAAAACCTGTTCTAAAAGTATTAATTAGGCTAATTTAATCCAGTTTGATCATTGGTTCATGCTTAGTCAGTGTTTATATCATTTTAATTGGTAAAACAGTTTATAAAGGGATGTTTGGAATTGCTGCATTTTCTGTGATAAAGGCCTCACCAGTAGTTAACAGTTATTGATTCATGATTCTTTAGCTCTAGATAACTCATTTGAGTCATAATCTTGTACTGTTAACTCAAAAAGTCAAAATCCTCTCAAACTGTCTTTGATCCTTTGTTGAAAGTAAGGATTAACGGATCCTTGATTTGTATTCAAAAGTCATAAACAAAGGTTGTACTAGCTTCATTACATCATAAGAGATCAATATCGATGAATTAAATTGGATCAAAACCTCACCAAAGTCAAGCGCATATACATTTCAAAAGTCAAAATGTGTTAAAAATGGTTTTCCACGAAGTTGCGGTGATGCACAGGTCTCATTAGAACTTTTGAGGTCTTATTTTGGGATATAAGTAGTTCAACGGTGGTCTTTAATACCTCTTATCTGGTTTTAGCTTTTGTTTGCTAAATAAGCACGCATAAGCTTAAATTAGGCCCTTTGTTGCCTTTCGGGACTCGATATTAGCGAGTTTTTATCGATTTCTTAGCAAGCTTGCACTGAGCTTATTGTAGCTTGTTAAGGGCTAGTCTTTGGTCATAGATAGCTGTTTAGGTCTAGGTTAAGTCTTAATCATTGGTTTTAGATTATAGCTTATTTGGTTGCTTAATCTTGGTCTTAAAGTGACACCAATTAAGCTGTTTTTAGCTTAATTCACAAACATCAAATCTGTGTTAATTGGCCATCCAGTAGTTATAGCTTGTTGATTTAGTTTCATTTGATCATTTTTAGTATTCCATAGCTTACGTGATCGGTGTGGTGGCTTATTTGTTCAATAGCTTATCAAGTGCTTATTTGATAAGCACTTGATTGACGATTCATTTTCTCCCACACAACATCTTGTTTTCCAAATTTTCCTAGCTTCTTATCATTATTTTAGAGTTTCCACAGAAATTTTCAGATTTTTACGAGTAGTTTTGCTATTTTTCTTAATTTTAATTAGTTTTAGCACTTTTAAATAGCATTTAATACAAAAATTCGAGAAAAGGTTCCAAAAATAAGTTTTCATTTTCTTAGGCTTAGATAAATATAAAAAGTAGAAAAAGTAATTTTCCTTATTTTCATAGATCATTTGGTAATTTTAGTGATTTAATTAGATTTTAATAGTTTAAAATTCATAGAAAATAGATAAATAGTCACAAAAATACGAAATAGTTTTGAAAAGTCTATTTTGATATTTTAGACTTTTCAAGTCTTAATCTTATTTTTCTAGCCTAATTTCCTATTTTCTTGTATTTTAGGTAATTAATTAATAGTTAAAAATAGTTTTAATTAGATAATTAGTCTTAAAAATAATTTTCTTTTTCCATAAATTTTCTTTTATTATTAGGATTGTAAAACATCATTTTCATATTTTAGGGTTAATATTGAATTAGTTTCACGTTTTTAGTTGTAAGTCGCGTAGTTTTAATTCGGTTCGTAAAATCACAAAAACAAAAACATCATTTTAATTTTAGTGATAGCGTTTATTTAATAGATTTTATCTTTTAATTTCCTCTCATTTTCATTGTAGCCTTTGTGTTTGTTTGATATTTACGTAGTCATAATAATCAATCATAATCCTTTTCGTTCAAGCTCCTCGATCACTATCGTAGATTGATCCATTGCCGCATTTCATTTGGGACATAACGACCAGGAGACTCTATACTCCTCGATCTTTATTGATTTCGTGCTTAAGCTGCTTTAGGTTTTCTTACGCTGCGTGAGAGAACTTGACAGTTTCTTGCGCATCAAGTACACTCGCCCGTGATATTTCACTTCAACCTCAAATAAATAATACTGAATTAACGCCGTTGTCACATCTTGTGGTTAAAAGCTTAAATCTAGCCTCCTTTTACGTTTTAAGTGAACTATGATCATGGTTTCATCCCGATCATGGTTAAACACATATTACCCCGTAAAACCCAGTAATTACCAAACTGCCTTGAGCACAATCCAAACAAACACCCAATTTATGAAGTACACCCTTTTATCCTTCTTCAAGGTAAATCATAGCACCAGCATCAGATAAGATCCTGAAATACACTTTCCTTTCTCTAGGATGGTTCCATCATTACGGATTTTACAACTCTATGGTTTAAACCGAGAAATAGTTTCTTTCGCAGGATTTTACAAAACCAAGAATAAACCGTAAGATAGATCCGGAAATGCACTTTACTATTACCAGGATGTTTCCATTATCACGGGATTTTACAATTCTATGATTCAAACCGAGAAATAGATTCTTTCGCAGGATTTTACAAAATCAAGACAAACCCGTAAGCAATAGCATCTTGAACATGTTATAACAACTTTGGTTTCGGTGAATATCCGTTTTAGGGGAACATGCATCGGTTTCTCGGTTCATTCTCCATCTTCAACAATATCACCAACATATTCTTTACCCATATGTAGATAACTTCACATACCATACTAAGTCAAGTAGTATAAACTACTTCCCCCTGAGGTTGACCGTAACACACCAAAGTACATGATTCGGAAATGCACTTTACTATTACCAGGATGTTTCCATTATCACGGGATTTTACAATTCTATGATTCAAACCGAGAAATAGATTCTTTCGCGGGATTTTACAAAATCAAGACAAACCCGTAAGCAATAGCATCTTGAACATGTTATAACAACTTTGGTTTCGGTGAATATCCGTTTTAGGGGAACATGCATCGGTTTCTCAGCGGTTCATTCTCCATCTTCAACAATATCATCAGCATATTCTTTACCCATATGTAGATAACTTCACAAACCATACTAAGTCAAGTAGTATAAACTACTTCCCCCTGAGGTTGACCGTAACACACCAAAGTACATGATTCTCCCCCATGATGGTTTCGAGCTTTCAGACGCATTATACTGTGTACGACCATTAGCACGAAAAGTTCTTGTCATAAGCAAACATCTTGAAAATTTATGACAGATACTGAAGATTCTTGAAAGATTTTGCTTAGACTGTGAAGTATCATTGACATTTTGTAGCGTAGAATATTCCATGAGAATTGCTGATCACATCTCATCCAACAAACCCTTTGGTAAACACATCATTCACGAATTCTGTCGGCAATAGCTGTGACCATTTGGTGAAGTAAATCCGATATACCATACTTGAACATGAAGTAGAATTCCCCAGATTTGCTACTTAAGCTTGCACTAATCCTTGTGAAGAAGAAACGGTGTACCCAATGTACAAAACCTCTTGACGTATCCTCAATTACGTGAGGTACTGATAACGCTACACGCGTCGTTCGGGGTCAAGGAAACTTCCTTTTCTTCGAGCAAGTTTTATAACACCCTAGGCAGTGAACCTAATCGTTGTAGTGTAGTAATTAGGGTAAGCCACGGGTATTGATATCGTTCTCTAGGGGAATAGGAATGCTAGTGAGAAGTTACTACGCTAAGGTTGAGGTTGAGGAAGATTATTTTTATCTTTTATGTTTTTAGAAAATGAAAAGGTACGAATCTCGGGTATTGGATTTGGGGGTTGGTATTGCTACCGATTACTCTACTATTATCTAATTATCTAAGCTAAGGTTGTGATAGTCTATGTCTAATTGATGTGTACTCGTATGATAGTTTAAAGATGTGTTTACTTAGGTTTTACTACTCCTTAATTATCTCCTATTGATGGTTGATTTGTCACGTCCTTATTCCTAGTTGCGTTGTGATTCTAAGGCTATAGGCGTGCTTATTTCCTAACTCTTTGAAATTACCAAAGGGTCTTGTTTACAAATCCTCTAGTGATTTATAGACGCCTACTCTACGGTTGTCCTTGAATACTTTATCCTACAATTACCTAGATAATTATATTCTAAAGTTCACAAAGAAATGTCAAGCATTAAGTACACAACGAATAATCTAGCGCACTCTAGATCATTAGTCAACTAAGATAAGTATCAACCAATCAATATTCAATAATTAAGTTTCATATTCCTAAGCAAACACACAAATAAATTAGCCGGACATGGAGAACATGCAAGCATACACACAAATAATCAAAGACATAATTAAATTAATGAAGTAAATACTTATCTTGATGTATAATAGGGTTTAGAACCTAAAATCTTGCATAAGAAAGCCTTGGTTCGGTTTTAGGTTTTACTCCAAAGACTACACACAAAAACCGAAAAATTCGGATTCTATATATAAGATTACATCTACGACGGTCACCTTATGTTTCGTGACGCCGTGTCGCCGTCATTAGGGTTTCGTCTTGGCCACGTAAACCTTTCGACGGCGTCACCTTATGATGTGTGACGTCCCCTTTCTGACGCCGTCTTGGGCGCATCTAGGCCGTCGAGTAACGACGGCCTATTCCTTTAGAACTCGACGTCGTCCTTGAAAACATGCAATTTCGCCTCGACCCGTCATAAAATTCCTTCCAGCGAGCGTCGCGGATATCTGATGGCGCCGTCGCTTTATGTTTCAAAGACTTTGAGTGTCTCGATTCGACTTTGGCCATTTTCTTCAGATATTCGCGCCTTTCGTCCAAATAAGCATCATTCCAACATTTTGCCTTCAAGAGACCTAAAAGTGAAAAGGCGATATTAAGCAATAACGGATCTGAAGTGATCGAATAAGGGCTTAAATGACCCCTTAAAAGGTACCTTTTAAAACCTTATCAAATATCCCTACACTTGGTATTTGCTTGTCCTCAGCAAATGTGCTTTTAGCCAATTAATTTATAAGTTGGGGTCATGAAGCATCCATTCAAAACGGTCCACAACACATATAAGCCCAAGAAAGTCATAACAAGCACGGAATTACATACTAGCACCTCACATGGGGTGTTTGGATACTCACATCTCTCTCGGTGTATATATGAAATATAACAAATCGGAAATGGAAGATAAACACTCATTAACCGGTCCTAGTACATAGATTACCATAGGCTTGAGAATAGATCAAACCTCCGTCGCTTTGGCGTAAGCACCTAGGAAAGACTATCAAAGAGGTCTTTAAAGGGTTGTAACGTTAGGCTTATGGTAGGGAAATAAGGGTTTGGTGGGATAGGCTATATAGTGGTGGATAGTCAAAAATCTCTATGTTGCAAGTATACGAAGAATGGCGTTGCTAAGCCAAGACTCGACACTCTAAAACTCTAGGCAACGAAAATAAACAAACGTAATTTAAAAGATAGATGTAGGATGGTAGCCCGTTTTTTTTTTTTTTTTTTTTTTTTTTTTTTGCATACACTTTTACTCTACCATCCTCTACGGTACATCAAAATGATAGGGATTTATAGACACATCCCTACACTTGAGTTTTATTACTCTAACACTAATTTGACCCAATTGAAAAGATCAAAACACTTGGAGTACATTATTATGCAAACAAAGGAATTTGAGTTTAACGTTCTCTTTCCTATGTTTCATAAACTTTAACTTTTCCCATGAATCCCAATCATCCCAAAAGCTGTATACAAGGGATATGACTCGACTTAGCAACTCATGCAAGCAACCGATAATTGAACTAAGGGTTTTGGGTGATAACATAAGTTTGCACTAAAAGTGAGTGCAATAAAGGTAGGCTAAGGCGATTTGGGTGTATATTTGGGGGGGGTGTAAACAATGCTCTTCATTGATATTCGGAAAAAAAACATCACGAGAACCGCGAAAAGGATAGGCTCGAGGGGTTAACTAGGGTATCGTGTACTAAAGATGAGTACAACGCCAAAGGTGTGGGGAATTACTCAACCGATATGGAAGGAGTAATTATATTACGGTATTAAACAAGGGTTTATCCTAATGCCTCTTATCATTTAGTTATTCCTAACTACACAAGTGTAGCCTCACTTGCGATCTCGGAATGCATCACAAAACAAGTTCTAGAATCTAATATACTACTGGTTCACACTCTAAGCATTAAAGATGAATGCTTTAATTCCTACTAATCTAAGGGCGATCCTCACATTTGGGTGGAATTTAGGTGGTAAGGGTTTTGTGCTAGTCATGCAACTTCCTATCCATGAGGCGCTTTTGTTAAGACTAATGGCCCACTCTTATCGTCATGAAAAAATTTTAAATTTGGCTAAATTACCCTAACCTACATTTTCTCATGGTTTATTACACAAATACACTTGGACAAAGCAAGCATCAAGGATAAGCATAGTTTCAAAGTTCCGTTTATTTTCCTCCCTACACTTAAACTGAACATTGTCCCAATGTTCCCCGAAAGTATCAAAGTTATGATAATAGAAGGTAATTAAAAGCGAAAGAAACTAATACTCCACGATTAGCTCGGTAGGATCCGTAAAAGTGGTGGTTAAATCTTTTCCAAGAAGAGTTTTTGCGTGAAAGGCTCCTTCCAAACTTGTGTAACTTCTTCTTGACAAACTAAACCGCACACTAGAAGAAACAAGCGAAACCTTCGTAAAATCGTGATAATAATATACATAAGACTCGATTTAAACTAGGATATAATGCTTGTGGAGTGGATGTTTACGAATTTGTTTTGAAAGTTAAGATCGGAAAATTCCAAAATTTTACAAGTAGCTCGTAAAACGAGAAAAAGTAAGTCAAGTTTTATTCCTTCCACGCCGTCGGTTGCAATCTGACGCCGTCAGTTATCCCGACAAAAGCGGTGCGATTTTCGGAAAAATTCGGAAACTTTACATCTTTAGAATCGAAAAATTTCGCAAAAACATCCATTATGACTCGATACAAGCATTTGAATCGAACAAACAAACATATATATCTTTTAGTTAATTGTTATTCTCATGTTCACGTTTCTTATGAAAACGTGTAATCCTCCCTACACTTATCCATTATGTAAAATACCTTTATATGCAATTAAGGCGAGGTTAAAAACAAAATAAAGCATTTTACAAATTTAAACATGAGGACAAACAATTAATAAAAGATATATGACACTAACAAGCAAACAATTAAGCATGGGTTGCCTCCCACGAAGCGCTTTTCTTTATTTAAGAGTCTTGTAGCTAGACTCGTAGTCCTACTCCTACGTACCGATATAAGTAAGTCTATCCTCAACAATGTCGTAGGGATCAAACTTATCATTTAAGTTCCTAGTAGTACGTTCGGTTAAATATGCCTTTTCAAACATCTCGCCATCGGGATCATAGATTTGTATCCTAATGTGCCACCTTCCATTACCATCGCTAGGTGTTCTATTCCAATTCCATATGTGTTCGGATTTCTCAACTATCCATTTATTCATGACAAGGTTAACGGCAAGCATCCTAGGAACTCGGTCATCTTCCTAAATACTAAGGCGTCCTCGACGGGTTCACTTCTATATCCCTAGCCAATTCTTGTTCTTGGAAAGTTGCTACACTAGCAAAGGCCTTATCTAGGTAAAAAGGTCTTTGGGGCCTATGATGTTCTTCTCAATCCAAGGTCCATATCGAGAAGGCTCTCTATCCAACCTAATCTCTTGTGGGATTTCCTCATCCTTGTAGTACGAATGCCTTTTGACATCGTAAACCGACCTAGCACTCCCTCTCCTACCACTATTTTGGACATCTTACAATCGATGATGGCACTAGCGGTAGCTAAAATCCTCTTCCAACTAGTAATGGGCATGTCGGGTCCTTATCCGTGTCTAGCACATGAAAGTCGGCCAAAGAGTCAACTCTCCTACATGTACTACCATGTCCTTTATTATTCCAACGGACGTGCTATACTACCGTCCGCTAATCCTAAGATAGTTCCGTTGGTTCAATTTTACCTAGGTTGAGGCTTCTATGAAGGGACAACGGGCGAGATTGATGCATGATCCTAAATCGGCTAAAGCATCGAGTGGCTTGGAAGTTCCAAGTCTACACGGAAGAGTGAATAGCCCGGGATCATCTAACTTCTTAGGTAAGTTGTTTCGCACAAAGGCGGACCCATGTTTCCCAAGCCTAAGTTCTAACTCATATTTTTCCTTTAAAGCATTATAATAAGGTGCATGAGCTAAGACTTCAAGAATTGGTTTCTCTTGATAGAGTTCCTTGTACTCCTCCTCTAAACTAGGTTTGGATTCTTGGCTAACGGGTTTCTCAGGAGTAGGCTTTACCAAAGGTGCCGGGCCTTGGTATTTCTTAGATGACTTGGAACCCTTTTTGATAGCATTTACCGAGTGAACCGTTGGGTGAGAGGGGCATGAATGTGTGTTCTCCCATGATGAACTAGAACATGAAGTCGATGCAATCGAATTCACTTTTGGGTTCTTTATGGTATCACTTGGGAGTGCTCCAATTTCCCGCTCATTGAAGGCTTTTAAGGGCATCAAGCTTGGTTGTCATCTCGCTCTGTTTTGCTTAAACTCGGCTTCAAGCTTATTTAATCGAGTTTCTTGGGATGACAAAATCTAGATGCAATTGCTTCAATATTAGTGGGGTTCCCGTTATTAGAAGAATTGAATCATTAGGTGAACTAGATGAGCTTTGGGGTGTGCTTGAGTTTTGGTTCCACTTAAGATTAGGGTGATTTCTCCATGAGGGTTGTATGAGTTTCCTAAGTTGTTTTGTTCGGGTTTGAAAGTGTACCACTTATCTCCCGCTCCGCCGAGTACGTATGGAGGCGTAGTCCGCAAAAGCTTGTTCGGAGAGCCTTGAGCAATCACAGTGTCATGGGGACCACCGCATAACTCACAAGGTAGAGTGATTTGATTCACTTGTCGTGAAGACTTAGGATTTTGTAGGAACTCATGAGGAATTTGACTTGATCTTCAAGTTCAATCATCCTACGGTCGGGAGGAGGCAAGGAGATTGCCTTGACGGTTTTGGGAAGTTCACGGGGTCATCCCAACTTTCGTTATCATAGAGGCAAGGTCCTCTATTATTTCCCATGATTCTTCCGCGGTGAGATCACTAAGTTTTCCACCGCCGCTTGGTCAATGGATCGCTTAGTGGGAAAGTTGACATGATCATAAAAGATTTGGACTTGGAGCCAAAGATCAATGCCGTGATGAGGGACTTTATGAAGTAAGTCCTCGAATCGGGTCCATGCTTCAGAGAGATTCACCTTGACGTTGTTGGAACATCAAGATGTCATTCCTAAGCTTAGTGGTTCTCCCGGTGGGAAAAATTGAGCAAGGAAGCGAAGTAAGATCATCCCAACTTGAGATGGAGCCGGCGGGAAGTCGCTCAAGCCAATTACTAGCTTGGTCCCGTAGAGAGAATTGGAAGAGACGCATGGCGTGGTCTCCCGAGTAGTAGCATCAAGGTCGATGGAATCGACAATTTTGAGGAAATCCTCGATTCGATTTGGATCTTGAACGAAGTCCATGGAATGCACATCCGTTTTGCACCAACCGGATGGTGTCGGATCGCAGGCCGTAGTTTGGGCTTGGTCGGGAAGCTCAATGGTGTTCCTATAACCTAGGTGGTTTGGTCGAGTACTCACCAAGAGTACGGGCTCTTAGCGGTCGTTTGGTGGTGGGTTGATGAGTGGTGGTTGGTTGTCACCTTCCATGGTGAAAAGTGATGGGTGTTACGAACAAAGGTCACGAAGAAGGGGATAGACTAAGAGAAAGCTAAAAAATGAGAAAAATTTACTTGATAGGAATCAAGCAAAGAAACCTAAACGAGGTGGACTACTAACTAGCTATTCTATTCCGCAGCCGCGCAAAAACTTGATAACGCCACACGCGTCGTTCGGGGTCAAGGAAACTTCCTTTTCTTGAGCAAGTTTTATAACACCCTAGGCGTTGAACCTAATCGTTGTAGTGTAGTAATTAGGGTAAGCCACGGGTATTGATATCGCTTCTGGGGAATAGGAATGCTAGTGAGAAGTTACTACGCTAAGGTTGAGGTTGAGGAAGATTATTTTTATCTTTTATGTTTTTAGAAAATGAAAAGGTACGAATCTCGGGTATTGGATTTGGGGGTTGGTATTGCTACCGATTACTCTACTATTATCTAATTATCTAAGCTAAGGTTGTGATAGTCTATGTCTAATTGATGTGTACTCGTATGATAGTTTAAAGATGTGTTTACTTAGGTTTTACTACTCCTTAATTATCTCCTATTGATGGTTGATTTGTCACGTCCTTATTCCTAGTTGCGTTGTGATTCTAAGGCTATAGGCGTGCTTATTTCCTAACTCTTTGAAATTACCAAAGGTCTTGTTTACAAATCCTCTAGTGATTTATAGGCGCCTACTCTACGGTTGTCCTTGAATACTTTATCCTACAATTACCTAGATAATTATATTCTAAAGTTCACAAAGAAATGTCAAGCATTAAGTACACAACGAATAATCTAGCGCACTCTAGATCATTAGTCAACTAAGATAAGTATCAACCAATCAATATTCAATAATTAAGTTTCATATTCCTAAGCAAACACACAAATAAATTAGCCGGACATGGAGAACATGCAAGCATACACACAAATAATCAAAGACATAATTAAATTAATGAAGTAAATACTTATCTTGATGTATAATAGGGTTTAGAACCCTAAAATACGCACAAGAAAGCCTTGGTTCGGTTTTAGGTTTTACTCCAAAGACTACACACAAAACCGAAAATTCGGATTCTATATATAAGATTACATCTGCGACGGCGTCACCTTATGTTTCGTGGACGTCGTGTCGCCATCATTAGGGTTTCGTCTTGCCACGTAAACCTTCGACGGCGCCACCTTATGATTGTGACGCCGTCCCCTTCACCGACGCCGTCTTGGCCGCATCTAGGCGTCCCGAGTAACGACGGCCTATTCCTTTAGAACCGACGTCGTCCTTGAAAACATGCAATTTCGCCTCGACCCGTCATAAAATTCCTTCCGACGGCGCCGCAGATATGCTGATGGCGCCGTCGCCTTATGTTTCAAGACTTTGAGTGTCTCGATTCGACTTTGGCCATTTTCTTCAGATATTCGCGCCTTTTCGTCCAAATAAGCATCATTCCAGATTTTGCCTTCAAGAGACCTAAAAGTGAAAAGGAACGATATTAAGCAATAACGGATCTGAAGTGATCGAATAAGGGCTTAAATGACCCTCAAAGGTACTGTTAAAACCTTATCAGAAACCGTAGTGATAGTTACGTTGTGGGTTAAGCGAGAAAGAATCACAAGAGTAACTAAATAGCCAAGTCTTTATCACACTCTATATATGCCCAAACAAGTCATCTTCGCGGAAGGGTAGAAAGAAAGAAGACGAAATAAGTAAACGCGCCCGGAAAAACCTCACTTCAAATCCAAATAAGAAATACCGTACATAAACAACCCCGTAGTCAACCTAGTTCCAATAACAATTCAAGCCGTGACAAAATATTTTTCGTGAAAATGTATATATCAAAGTACCAAACCTCATAACCCATCGAATCTCATCATCACACCAAATCACATCATTAGATCTCTTCAACAAATCTCATTAAGTCGCAAGTTACATAATCAAATCGTATCAACAACTTGCAGTCCATATCACATAGACCATAAGCCCAAAACAGATTACGAGTTCAAGTCCAATTAAAATCGTTTGAACCGTCACTTCAATATTAGATTAATAAAATCGGACAAGAACCTCGAACACATTCAAGAACAACAAAAAATTCAAGCCATGAATAAATATCCTCGTGAAAGTCAAGTACCACTCTTATACCAAATGATATTGGCAAAGTTTGAAATTATCTCAAAGATCGGATATCAATGTCAATTAAACCATTTTAGTCCAACATTACGTTTGAAGTTATCTCAAAAATACTTACACCTTCATCAATCACTCAACAAATGTGAGTCACAATACCCAATCCAGTAAACTCACGGCCCATTGGTTACACAACCCAAGTCCAGTCTATCCGATCCATTTGAAGCCCACCATCAGTATTAGTACATCCGGTTATAAAACATGTATAACCCTAATAATGGGGACTATATAACACCACTAATACACAATGACTAACCCTAATCCCATTTTATTCTCACACCAAACCCTAAACTCACTCAAACATGCGCCTACCTCACCCAAAAAATAACAGATCCGCCCCCATTCTCAGTCCATCAAACCCTAAACTAATCGCACTCAAAAATCAGGAGCAATATCAACAAATCAGACCGAACGAGGTACCATCTTGCTCGCCATAGGTTTGGCTTAAGCACGACATCACAACCACAGGGATGGTTTGTGTTGGGATATAGAAAGTCAAAGTGCTGAAGAAGTCAAAGTACTGCTAAAGTATAAAGTCAAAGTACTGCTCAATTCATCAAAGTTCAGCATGCTTAAAGGACTAATATGCAAAATCGTTAAGGATTATATTGTAATTCTAGAATGTTCTTAGATTAGTATAGTATTACTTGTCGTACAAGGTTTGTAATTGTAAACCGACTAGGGCTATCCTTAAGCCTATAAAAGGACCCCTAGGTTGGCATTAGAGATATGCGTTTTAGAGTTTTAGAGAGTACGATATTAGAGTTTTAGAGTTGTTAAAGAATCTGCATAACAAGCAGGTTCAGAGTTATTAATAAAATCGTTGAAAGTTAAAGTTAATTCTTCTTAGCTTTGTTAAGTAAATTCCGCATACTTAATAGAGTTTGCTCAGTGTTTCATTGTTAATAACTTAGGATTTATCCGAGGTTATTAAACCCTTAACAAGCTATATAAGTTAGTTTGGTTAGAGTACATCGATCCAACAAGTGGTATTAGAGCTTGTGTGGAAACTCTGACTAAGAAGAAACCCTTAAAACCTAGTTAACAACAAACCCTAAAGATGTCGACTGAAGTTGCACCACCACCATCCATCACCTCACTAAGAATACCAATCATCAAGAAGGGAGAATACGATCTATGGAGCATGAAGATGGGGCAGTATATTGCAATTACAGACCATGCACTGTGGAATGTGATTGTTAATGGTAATGAAGTTGTGGACGAACCTGTAGACATTCCTGGACAACCTAAAGCACCTAAACCCATCTTGCCAGCTGCTACAATAAGGAATCAAGAGAAGGCTCTCAACATACTCTTGTCTGCTATTCCTGATGGTCAAATACTCAAGTTTCATGATGCTAAGGATGCAAAACAGTTATGGGCTGCTCTCAAGACAAGGTTTGGAGGTAATGATGCTTCCAAGAAGATGCATAGAAATCATTGAAACAACAGTTTGAAACTTTCCTTTGTTGGTGAAAGAGAAGGTCTTGATGCTGCCTATGATAGATTTCAAAATCTCCTCAGCATGCTAGAGTTATACAAGGCAGAGGTATTTGTTAAAGATGCCAATTTAAAGTTCTTAAGGAGTTTGCCATCCACATGGCATGTAATTGCAACTATGATCAGAGGACAACCTGGTTTAGACACTATGGACTTTGATGATCTCTACAACCATCTGAAGGTGTATGAGCATGAGATGAATGGCCAAACAAGTTCAAAGTCTCACAGTATAGCTTTTATGTCGTCTGAAAAGAGAGGCAGTAATTCCACTAAAAGTATTGCTTATCCTACTCAAAGTATTGTTCCTCAAAGTACTGGTTATCCTGTTTATTCTATCACAACCATGACCAACCCCACATCATCACCAACAAACACTATCCATTCTGATGAAGTTGTATGCTCATTCTTTGCTCAGCAAGCTACCTTACCTGTTACTTATGAAGAAGACTTATCACAAATTGAAGAGGATGCTCTTGAAGAAATTGATATAAGGTGGCAAGTTGCTATGATCACTGCAAGGATCAAGAAGTTTATGAAGAAAACTGGAAGAGGCATTGACTTCAAGCCTAAGCAGGGTATCACTTTTGACAAGTTCAAGATTGAATGCTTTAATCACGTAAGAGTGGACACTTTGCAAGGGAATGCGGAGTTTGCTAAATATCGAACAAGCAGGATGGTGAGAAACCGAAGCTTGAACTAAAGGAAATTCCTACATCAAACAAAAGCTTTGGTTGCTCAAGAGAATCTATCGAGGTTGGTGAGGCTTGAGTTTGATGATGAACCAGTAACCTATTGTATGGTGGCAATGGAAGAGTTTGATTGGATCACAACTTTTGATGAGGAACCTGGATTTGCTGCGTTGGAGTCCAGAGATGGTCTAGGAAGCTTTGATTGGAGCATGGAGAGTGAAGATGAACCTATTCTGCTTGCTATGGTAGCCACTTCACCAAGTTCACCCCTATCTCTGAGGTATGCACTAAGTGTCATGATTTTTATCAAAAGGGGTTTACTGATTATGTAACTGAAAGAGATAAGTGTAGAAGGGCTAGGTAAAGGTAGTCGGCTATCAAATTACTTTAGAGTCAATGGAAGCCAAAATAATAACACATGAAAATAATGAAATGGCTTAATGAAAAGTATGAACAATGGATTATCGTTAAAATTAAGTGAATGGAAGTTAGTGTAACACCCCGATTTCGTGATACGCAGTGAATTCAAACCGGTGTAACTTCATGGCACACAAATATAATAATAGAAAACGTGCTCTAATGGAGTCGTTTTAAAAGATTTATCATTCGATTTATATAAATATCAGAGTTTACAAAAATGAGGTCCCAGTTGGTTCCATTGTTTACAAAATACATTAAATGAGTTTTAAGAATGATAATAAAATTTATAGCCTTCTTGAGTATCCGTGCTCCTCCGTGCCAGCCTCGTACAATATGGACCTGAAATACATGCTTAAAACTGTCAACACAAAGGTTGAGTGAAATTCATAGAGTTTGTTTGATGGTTGAACACATTATGTTGGTAGTGTGAGTTATAAATTCACACCAATGGTTTGAAAACCAAAACAGTTATTATTACACTAAGCTCATGATGAAACCAAATTATCTTTGGGTGCCACTACCCAAAGTTATGTTGGTGCCTATTCCAAAGATGTGTTGGGTGCCTATACCCAAAGATATGTTGGGTCCTCAATACGTGATACTTGAGCCGCTTTTGTTTGATACTGGTACGCCTCAATACGTTGTGATACTTGAGCCCGCTTTTGTTTGATACGGTGCCTCAAGTATATGATACTCGAGCCCGCTTTTGTTTGATCTGGTGCCTCAAGTATATGATACTCGAGCCCGCTTTGGTTTGATACAATTATATATGCATAATTATATAAATGCAATTCACGTATAGCAATCATCATATTTAGCATAAATAAACATTCGATTCGAGATAAACATATAGTTTCAAAGCAATGTTCGGTTTAAAAATAAAGCATGTATCTCCCCAACGGTTTGTAAAACAATTAAATAATAGAAAGTGGGGCTATGAACTCACCTCAAAGTAAATGATAGCAAATGTATAATGAGAATGATGGATATGCCGTGAGAACTTCTACGAGCAACCTAGAATAGGATGTTGCGACTTAGGTTTGAAATAATGATGCGAAGAAATAACAAAACTATATACGCCTCTATATTGATCGTGATGTAGTATTTGTATGTTTGTTTATAGAAATGGTTTTAGTTTGTATAACTTCGTACTACCGCTCGGGCCATCACAATTCGAGGTCATGCGATGGCGTTCGAGGAGCTAGGACACTTTAAGTCGTAAATCCAAAGAACTTGCCGATACATTTTACTCAAATGTAACCCCTCACATGAAGCTCCCTACTATTGTAGCACTTAATATGTAAAACATGTATTTTAATTACTTGATTCTATGATATATTAAGAGTTTATAAATACAATAAATAAACTAACAAAGTTTATAAGTATTTATATAAGTTAGAGTTTTATAAATACTTACCTTAATATAGAATGCTTGAGTATTACGGAAAAAATATAAGCGGAGCTTCGACGAGAATTTGCAATCTTGAAACCCGAGGCTATTAGAAGATTATAACAACGCCTTCTTGAGAACCCGAAGAATAAATGAAGATTATAACAACTTCTTTTTGGAGACTTGAAGTTATTTGAAGATTATAACGACTCTTTCTTGAAAACTTCCAAGAACGAAGATCAAACGCTAGTTTTTCTTCAAGAACACATGAATGTTCTTACAAGATTTATAAGAAATGCCTTAGGTTTAGGACTTTAGATGTTAAGAAGGGTGGTGCAAGAATAAATGAAGGTTTATGCTTGGTATTTATAGGCTAAAGATTTTAGTTAACTATATATTGGGTTAAAACTAACCATGGTTAAATTTACACATGTAAATGATCTAAAGGAAGCATGCTTAGGATTTTGACACCAAGGTGATGACTCCCTCCCTAATTTCGTTCATATAGAGATAAGATGACTTAGGTGGATAGTTTTGGTATTATCTTGATTACGGAGTGAGTTTTGGTTAGTTAAATGCTAACCAAAGCCATAAAACGAAACCGGTATCGTAAAAATATGAAACTTGCAGGGAATGATGAAACTCATCATTATACTCCATATAAAAATATAAAATGGGTGATAAGTCTTATTGGGTAAAACGCCGCTTAAAAGTCGAAATACGGGTCAAAAACGCGTAATTCGCAGGTTTATCGGAAAAGAACGAAATTTCGTGGAAACGACAGTGAATTTATTTAGAGTAGACTAAAATTAGTCTAAAAGTGATATGAGATGTTAAAATGTGGTTTCTTCATACGCTGGATAACTTAATGCTTATTTGTGAAGTTTAAAAGTTACGATTTATGCAAAATGTATAACGTATAAGGTTAATTCCTTTATGGTCAAAGGAGGAGGGAAATATGTTTGAATTTTCCAAAAATGTAAAAGTGTCAAAAACATATTAGAAACACGGTCAAGATGTCGTTAAGCACAGGTGTAAGTAGAATTGTTTAAAACGTAAGTTTAGTTTTGTTACCTTTCTGGCTTATTTGGTAATATTAAAAATAATAAATCTTAAAATTCTCAAATTAATCATGAGTGATCTAAAATTTATCCGATGCGAGGAAAATTGTCGAGTTGATTTTCGTTATCGCGTGTTGTTTAAGCAGTAGACCGTCTAAAACGAAACTTTAAAACGATGTTTACTTAATAACTTTTGTGAAAATGATCTAACGATGGTCGAACTCTCAGGTTATTACTAAAATAATTTTTCTTACGAGAATGTGGATTAAAAATTTTACGGGATGAATAGTGAAAGTAAATAGTAAATATGAATAGTAAATTTTCAAAAATATGAAAAGTAACCCGAAAAATGCGTGTTGTTACAGTTAGGATGTAAGGTCTCTGAACTAGAAACGATAACTAAGGAAAAGGATGAATTGCTAGAAAAGTTTGCTGCTTGGGGAAAATCTGGTCTTTCACATGTTAGCTTTGTTGAAAAACAGAAAAGAGCTTACCTTAAAACTGGACTAGGTTTTGGCATAGACTTTAGTAGCACAGATGAAAACCCACCTAGTGATCAGGATGAACTTAATTTTGAGGATATAACAACTAGTGATGATGAACTCATTAACTATGTAGATACATCTAGTAATGAGGAATCAATTAGTCAAACACCTCATGAGTTTAAGAAAGACAAGGGTTATCATGCAGTCCCTCATCCCACTGGTAGTTTTCAACCACTTAGGCCTGATGTTTCTTGTTTTGGAGTAGACAATCTAGAGTTTAGGAAAAAGCTTACTAGTCAATCTAATACAGGTCCATCTAGTTCTGACACCCCAAAAGCAACAGTTGAGAAACCTAAAGATGATAGTGTTAAGAGTCAAGCAGTACCTTTTTCTCAAAGTACTGCTAGACATTCATGTTAATACAAATAAGCCGTATAAACGTTTATTTATATTTTACGATCTTCTAATGTTTTGTCGATAACAAAAGTAAGAGCATTTTACGGAAACAAATAAAACACGTAAATGGTTTGAACTAATAGTTTTATAACACACTTACGCTTTCACATAAAACACTAAAACTAGTATAAGTGATTTTATGACTTAGATACATATGTACAACAACTAGTGTTTACATATTGGGTTAAACATATACTTAAACTAAGTATACCAAAATGGGTAAAAACTAAATGTATGCTAAATTGGGTAAATACAAGTATATACAAAAAGGTTAAATACTAGCAAATGGTTTTGACCCATAACCCATGGTTTTATATATACCACTTACACAAGTTCAATGTATCCTTAAGGTACATTGTATCTAGATAGAAAACCATGGATCAACCCATAACCCATGACCCATGACCCATAACCCAAAATACCCATGGGCAAAGAGGAGCGGACCACGGATCCCTAGCTTTGTGCTAGCGGATCCCAGTGGAAGGATCCGTGGGATCCGGGAAGCAGATGGGTTTTCCTCTATAAATAGTGAGCCATTTCTTCATTATATCTCACCCTCTCTAACATACTTTCTCCCGAGTTAAATCTCACTAACCATAGATCCAAGAGATCTATGTTTGTAGTTTTGTTTTGTGTGATCTTTTAGGTTCCTCTTAAAGGGAAGATCACCACCTTTGAAGTCGAGCAAGCTCAAGTCCATGAGTTGCCAAGCTTCCTCATCATCAAGGCTATTGAAGTCCTCTTGTTGATGATCCCTTTCTTTCTTCAAAGAAGCATAGTGTTAAAGACATTAGTGAAAGATGTCTCAAGTGTCAAGGCGAAGATATTAGTGAAGGGTATCTATCGTCATAGGATAAGCACTTGTGGTAGGTGCTTAGAAGTCAAGACAAGAAGCAATAGTGAAAGGTGCTTAGAAGTGAAGACACAAGACATTAGTGAAAGGTGTCTTGTAGATCTAATCAAAGACATTAGTGAAAGGTGTCTTGTAGATCTAATCAAAGGCATTAGTGAAAGGTGCCTTAGATGTACATTCGATATGGTGTGTTTCGATGTACTAGATAGACTAGCATTAGATCCAAGGATATTGATGTCCTTGATGATGTTGTAAAGGAGTAGATCTCCTTTGGGATTAGTCGTTGGTGTAGTGTGGTAGTAGTTCCTCCATTGCAATGGAACTAGGTACTTAGCCTAGTACCTAATAAAGGGTAGGCGGCGTTGTGAAGGTGTAGTTCACCTAAGGTGTGAAAGAACTCGGTGGTTAGCCTAGCACCGTATAAAGGGTAGGCGACGTTGTGTTAGGTGTGGTTCGCCTTGGTGTGAAAGAACTCGGTATTTAGCTTTGTGGGAAAAAGATTAAGCGACGTTGTGAAGGCTTCTCCGCCATAAGGAGATTGGTGTAGTGATTACAAACTCTCGAGTAGGTGACTCGGGAGTGGAGTAGGGCAAGGAAGGTGTCCTTGTGGCGAACCACTATAAATACTCGCGTTGTGGTTTTGTGCTTCTTTCTCTTCTCTTTTCATTACATATCTTTATATGCTTGTTTATCAACATCCAACACACACAACCAAATAGATTGACATAAGTCGATCTAAATAGTTTAAAAGGAAGTTTTAATTGGTAAAACTATTCAACCCCCTTCTAGTTTTCCACAATTGGCATCGAGCTTCGTTACCAAGTTTCTTGAAGTATCTTGTACTTTAAAAACTTGATACGATCCATAGTTAATTGAAAACTACAAAGAAGGTTTTCATAAAAACAAACACCATGTTTTTCAAAAACTATATGTTTGGATGTTGAGTTGATAACAACATTTTTTTATATATATATTTTTAATTGCACTAATCTTCCTTGTGATATTGATTAGTCAAAGCTCATACCCACCAAGCTTTAGGAGTTGCTTGGTAACAAGAATACCTTCCTTAAGAAGGTATCTTAGACATAAAGGAGCGGGAATCGTCTAAGTGACATTTGTCATTTGTAAAGACATTCCTAAGTGCATTCGAGGTATGACTTTCTACTTATATCTAAATGATACTTGTTTAGTATATAAGTGTTATTTGCTAGGCTTTTATTTGAGTAGATTTTTGTGTTTTACATGATTTACATGTAGCCGTTAGGAAGCTTATTTCTTACACGTGTTATTTTTCTCGTCTATAGTCATAATATGTAGAGCTTATGCTTTATTTCTTCTAATAAAACAAAACACGAATTTCAAAAATTCCTCCTTCCTATTAATAAACCCACTCGACGCCCACTTTTCAATCCTCACCTTTTCAAATTTTCCAATTTCAAAATTCCTCTCATTCAAAACTTCATCTTCCTCCTCATTCCATCTCTTCCTAAACCAAGAAGATCCGTCATCAACATGGTTTACATCGCACTCGTGCTCATCGCCCCTAACACTCATCGCACTTGTGTTCCCTATGATGAAGTTCACATACGGAGACATTTACTTTGTGTTGTTAATCTATATTGGGGTCATTTACCCAATCCTTTGTATCATCCTTAGCATTGAAATGCAATATTATTGATTATCTATTTTATCTAGGATGTTTGTGTTATTATGTGTGTTTCATTTCTTTTGATCTATATGTGTTATATTCTTTCGTGATACATTAGATGTCATGTATGCATGCTAAAAGAAAATGTAGGATAAAACATACTTCATGGTACAATAACCGTAAAACCTATGTTTTTATTAAAAGCGGTTACATTACTACGAGATCCACGGATCCGGAAGTTACACTAGCGGATCCCTTTTGAAAAGGAACCGTGGGATCCGTCCTCTTTGAAAAGCAGTTTTCATGCAAGATTAAAAACACTATCTTTCTAAAAATAATAATCCACTAGAACTTCAAAACCATGAGTTAGCTAAATACTAATTGTTAATAGAATATCTAGTAAAACGTTAGATTATTATAGGTTGACCATAAACGTCTTCCCTATTAACCCATCACTTCTATAGGTTCAACTATGACGCATGAATACGAGTTTGATTTTTCACTCACTAGCGTCTACACCCGAACATTTCCTTGAGCCCAACACACGGCAATCATGTCCGTGGGTTCAATAATCTCGAAAACCGTCACTTCCATGAAGGACGTGTTGACACCTCTCTACAATTCGAAGAAGGTATCAATACCTCCTTCCGAGCCATAGGACTAGAATGTCTTCTTGAAATCCACGAGAAGATATGTCCAAGGTTCATAATGGAATTCTTCCGTCAAGTGGAACTCGTTCGTAACGAGGATCGCTCTCTATCTCTTTGGTTTTATATCAAAACCAAAATTCACTTTAAGCCTTGGGCATTTTGCTCACATCCTCCGAATTCCAAACCATGGACAATGTGCCTACAGAAGATTGGTCTCTTGATTCTCTCTTCAATTTTCGTGAAGAAAATAGTCCATATTGTTCACACATACCCTCTCGGAAGAATTAACACGCATGATATGCAAACCTCGACCATATTACTCCAATCCAAACATTATCCATACACGGGATATCAGAAGAGTATAAACTGCTGCTCTTATTCTACGTGAAAATGTTTGGAGTCTTAGGGAAATCGAGATATTCTTCACCTTGTTGTGCTCACATGTTGTCTTGTTTGCTAACACAACAACCATACAATCTCGCCTACTTCTTCGCAAGGCGATTGCAAATCTTCAAGGCTCCAGAATAAACTCATCCCTTATGGAATGTTCTTGACACGCCTCTATCACAATGTTATGCACTTCCATCCTCAATTTCAAAGTCCGTTATGCGTGCTTGTGAACAAGATGATGGAACCGCTAAACATATCTCTCATGAAGACTTTCTTCATTCATGATTCCACCAATACCCATCAATCACATAATGATCCTCCTAGTGAAGACACTCGAGGAACCTAGAATAGTCAAATAGGATCAATTCTACTCTACTCATTAGTTATCAATGTAATCCTATCTCTTTCATGAAATAACACATCTTACATTTGATATCCTAGTTTTAGAACTCCTTTAAACAAAGCTTGGAATATAATGCTTTGTCATGATCATTGCATACCTTTAGTAAAGGTTACGTCTAGCGAGATAGAGCGGATCCCAAATGTTGTACTAAGCGGATCCCTACATCTAGGGAACCGTGGGATCTAGCAAAACAGAAAATGCAATTGCAAGCATTATATGTCAAACACATCCCTTAGAACACCTCACACTAAGCTAAACATAGTGTCTTAAGATTGATTAAGACTTTATCAAGATAGGTTGACCTTTCCTACTCTTTCCAACTCACATAGATCACATTCTAAGGCTTTGTTAGATCTACCATTTCAATCCATCACTCTTCCGCTCCCAAAACTCACACTTTATTCTTCTTATATGATCTCTCACAACTAGGTTAGAAGTCCTTGATTATGACAATATTGATCATTAATCAATCTCACCTCAAAATTGATCAAAGTTGATCAAATCCTAGTTTTTCCATCTCATAACCATTAGGATTTTTTTAAAACATAATCCTAAGACACAACTGATCTCTAGGATCATTTAGTTTCATTTAACTTCAATTGACATCTTTAATGTCATCCTTGCTCATCCATTGGTACTTGTTGAAAGTTCCAAATCCTTCCATAAATAACAATCATTAGCTACACCACTCATTTCCTTCAAACACTTAAGCACCCTTCATTTAAAACACTTAGGAGAACTGAAACACTCAAGGTGATGTAGGTCTAGGATCTTAGAAACATCATTTCCACTCTTTCATAAAGCTGCTGAGCGCGGATCCTAGAACTAGCCTAGGCGGATCCCTCTGAGAAGGGAACCGTGGGATCCGGATGACAGTCTATGACAAATCCTGGTAAAACAATCATTTCAACTCATCTTCCTAATTCAAACACTCCATCTCATTTTAAATGAGTTCCTTGAACAACACAACCTCTGTAGTTGACTCTTGTGCATGCTAATCATCACATTCCAATGAATCTTAGTGGCTTAAGGCTTAAATGCACTCTCCAAATCTCTTGATTTATAAACCACCTTGTTAGGATCTCCATAGTCATCACTCTCATCCTAACTTTCAGCTTTTGCAATCCCTTCAAAACATCTCATCATGAGAAAAACCCCGAGTAACAATCTATCCACCAAAGAACCACCCATCAAAAGGGCTCGTGTTGTACACGAAATCTCTTCAACCGAATCATCTCGGTCAAACCAACAAACCTTCATCATCCAATCAAACCAATTCCTAGAAGGTTAGTACCCACAAAATTACCTATGCCAAACACCACCATACCTCCTAGGCCAAACAATATCATCTCCACTAAACCATCACCATTGGTTCCTAGAGCTATCTCTTTTACATCCCACAATCATCACCTCACCTCTACAATTTAGAGGACTTGCCACCTAGGCCGTCTCATCCGCTTCCATGACAACATTCTCCTCATTAGGAGGAACAATGATTCAAAATCAAGGTGTTGAGTCAACACTTGCTCCGGCTTCCTTTTCGCGTTTCCATCATATAATCCCATTTGGATTATAAGAAATCATCAAAGTCAACCACCCGACCTTATGGAAGTTGACACATCTTTACCACCATCATCATTCTTGATCGAACCATTCCTAAATGGACCTCCACCAATCCTCCATCATTCGAGGCTCCTCAAACCACTTCAATTGATCCTTTGAATCTAGCCACTTCATTTCATCCACCACCACTACCTAGCCATGACAAAGATTGCTATCATTGTCAACATGTTGAAAGTTTGATACATGAAGTGCGAGAAGACCAACGTTTCATGTTCTATCATCTCCTCGAGCGTTTCGACGAGATTAAACCTAAACATAACTTGAGCTAGAGGATTATAGTGGTGTCTAAGCTTCAGCGTTAGTTGGTCTAAGAAATTCCTAGTTATGTATTGTCTATTTTCTTATTTTTGAGTCATGTATATCATAACTCTTGTTTTATTAAATGGAATTACATGCTACTTGTTATTTCGTTGAGCATATGATTACTTTGTATTCATATCTCATTTGTGTGATAACATTACTTGTTATATCACCTTTCTTTGTTTTTAGTCATCGACCAGACGGATCCTCGATGTGCCTGAGCGGATCCCTACTAGAAGGGAACCGTGGGATCCGTGAAGTCGAATGTTTTCTTTATCACATTTCGGAAATTGTGAATTATACTTGTTTTCTAACCCTTGTTTTGCGGTTTTCAATTAACACGTAAAGTATTTGACATCCTAAAGCTAGGGAGCTTGGTGTCAAAACAATACGTTAAAATTACTTGCAACATTTGATTTATATTTCATAACTTCCATTGCAAATATTGCAATCATCTAGGGGGCACACCGTCACATAGGCGTAATCCTTTGCATAAGTTAGTTGCAAATGAACTAGATTAGAATTAGTTTCTTGGCGCCTTTACCTAGGGGTGGACTCGTCAAGGGAGTATGACGAGATCCTTTCCGTTACTTGCTCTCTATTTTTTATATTAAAAGCGATGTGTTGCTTTCTTTCAAACACTTTTGTTTCGACAAAAGGGAGAAGAAAGTAAAACTACAAATTCAAACTTTTACAATTTTAGCTTTTCCTTAAAATAATCTTATGTTTTGTCATCAACAAAAGGGAGATTGTTAATACAAATAAGCCGTAAAAGCGTTTATTTATATTTTACGATCTTCTAATGTTTTGTCGATAACAAAAGTAAGATCATTTAAGAAACAAATAAAACACGTAAATGGTTTGAACTAATAGTTTTATAACACACTTACGCTTTCACATAAAACACTAAAACTAGTATAAGTGATTTTATGACTTAGATACATATGTACAACAACTAGTGTTTACATATTGGGTTAAACATATACTTAAACTAAGTATACCAAAATGGGTAAAAACTAAGTGTATGCTAAATTGGGTAAATACAAGTATATACAAAAAGGTTAAATACTAGCAAATGGTTTTGACCCATAACCCATGGTTTTATATATACCACTTACACAAGTTCAATGTATCCTTAAGGTACATTGTATCTAGATAGAAAACCATGGATCAACCCATAACCCATGACCCATGACCCATAACCCAAAATACCCATGGGCAAAGAGAGCGGACCACGGATCCCTAGCTTTGTGCTAGAGCGGATCCCAGTGGAAGGATCCGTGGGATCCGGGAAAGCGATGGGTTTTCCTCTATAAATAGTGAGCCATTTCTTCATTATATCTCACCCTCTCTAACATACTTTCTCCCCGAGTTAAATCTCACTAACCATAGATCCAAGAGATCTATGTTTGTAGTTTTGTTTTGTGTGATCTTTTAGGTTCCTCTTAAAGGGAAGATCACCACCTTTGAAGTCGAGCAAGCTCAAGTCCATGAGTTGCCAAGCTTCCTCATCATCAAGGCTATTGAAGTCCTCTTGTTGATGATCCCTTTCTTTCTTCAAAGAAGCGTAGTGTTAAAGACATTAGTGAAAGATGTCTCAAGTGTCAAGACGAAGATATTAGTGAAGGGTATCTATCGTCTATAGGATAAGCACTTGTGGTAGGTGCTTAGAAGTCAAGACAAGAAGCAATAGTGAAAGGTGCTTAGAAGTGAAGACACAAGACATTAGTGAAAGGTGTCTTGTAGATCTAATCAAAGACATTAGTGAAAGGTGTCTTGTAGATCTAATCAAAGGCATTAGTGAAAGGTGCCTTAGATGTACATTCGATATGGTGTGTTTCGATGTACTAGATAGACTAGCATTAGATCCAAGGATATTGATGTCCTTGATGATGTTGTAAAGGTAGATCTCCTTTGGGATTAGTCGTTGGTGTAGTGTGGTAGTAGTTCCTCCATTGCAATGGAACTAGGTACTTAGCCTAGTACCTAATAAAGGGTAGGCGACGTTGTGAAGGTGTAGTTCACCTAAGGTGTGAAAGAACTCGGTGGTTAGCCTAGCAAGTATAAAGGGTAGGCGACGTTGTGTTAGGTGTGGTTCGCCTTGGTGTGAAAGAACTCGGTATTTAGCTTTGTCTGGGAAAAGATTAAGCGACGTTGTGAAGGCTTCTCCGCCATAAGGAGATTGGTGTAGTGATTACAAACTCTCGAGTAGGTGACTCGGGGGTGGAGTAGGGCAAGGAAGGTGTCCTTGTGGCGAACCACTATAAATACTCGCGTTGTGGTTTTGTGCTTCTTTCTCTTCTCTTTTCATTACATATCTTTATATGCTTGTTTATCAACATCCAACACACACAACCAAATAGATTGACATAAGTCGATCTAAATAGTTTAAAAGGAAGTTTTAATTGGTAAAACTATTCAACCCCCCTTCTAGTTTTCCACATATTCATCGATTTTAGATCATATTGTGGAGGAAGAGTTGCATTTGGGAATGATGCTAGTGGAGGAAGAATTACGGGAAAAGGAACTATTAAGGCGGGGAGCATAGATTTTGAGAATGTTAGATATGTGAAGGAGCTCAAGTTTAACCTTTGTCGGTCTCTCGGATCGTGATAAGAAGCACCTGTGTTATTCTTGACACGAATGTCTCATTCTTTCCCGAATTCAAGCTTATTGATGATAACTTGGTAATATTGAGAGTATCAAGAACCAATGATGTGTACGATCTGGATATGAAGAGTCTTCACTCTTCTGGTAGAGCAACTTGTTTAGTAGCAAAGGCAACACTTGAAGAAGTACATCAGTGGCATAGAAGATTGGGCCATGTAAATTTCAAGAATATCAACAAATTGGTCAAAGGAAATTTAGTTAGAGGTTTACCTTCCAAGACTTACAAGAATGATCACTCATGTTTGGCGTGCAAGAAGGGTAAACAACACAAAGCTTCATGCAAGAAGCTTGAGGAAAGAACTATTAGAGAACCTTTGGAGTAGTGCACATGGATTTGTTTAGACATTTACATTGCTAGTCTAAACAAGAAGAAATCTTGTCTGGTTGTGACGAGATGATTGCGAGATTTAGTTGGGTATTTTTCTTGGGAATTAAAGATGACACCTTTGATGCTATTCATGATCTTATAATAGCCCTTGAAAATCAACTAAGACTCAAAGTAAGAGGTATTTGATGTGATAATGGGACTAAATTCAAGAACAAGCTTATGGATGAATTTTGTGCTAAGAAAGGAATCAAGAGGAAGTTGATGTGCCAAAACTCCACAGTGAGAATGGTGTTGCGAGCGAAAGAACAGAACTTTGATTAAATCACCGAACAATGCTTGCATTCATTATTACCTATTCAATTAAAATTGAAGCTATAAGTACTTCTTGCTATGTGCTTAATCGAGTATCGGTCACCAAACCTCGGATGAAGAAACCTTATGAGTTCTCGATGGAAACAAACCCAACATTCGTTTTATGAAACCTTTTGGATGCCCTCGACTATTCTCAACACAATTGATAATTTGGGCAAATTTGATGGCAAGTCAGAAGAAGGATACTTATTAGGATACTGCACCAATAGCAAAGGATTCAGAGTGTATAACAGGGTCACCAAAAAGGTTCAAGATTGTCTTCATGTTGAACTCTTAGAAGATCAAGAAAATTAGAAGGGTAAAGGTCCTGATTGGATGTTTGATCTTGAGGTTTTGACTCCTTCTATGAATTATGTACTTGTTAGAGAAGAAAATCAAGTAGATCACAAGGAAGATGAATTACAGTACATTGTTCATGGAGTCAATATTAGACCTAATGTTGTTCCTGATGAAGAACCTATAAGCATTGAAAGAGAAAGTCTTGATGAGCCAAAATCTACA
>CM040239.1:149433284-149466937 GCA_022545495.1 Chrysanthemum lavandulifolium | reverse complement strand
GATAGCGTTTATTTAATAGGTTTTATCTTTTTAATTTCCTTTAATTTGCATTTAAGCCGTTTTCATTTGTTGGCTTTTCCGTAGTTAATATCAATATCTCATAATCCTTTTCCCGCTCAAACTCCTCGATCACTAAGCGCTTGATAAATCCATTGCACAACTCATTTGGGATATAACGACCGGGAAACATTGTACTCCTCGGATCTTAATTGCATTGGTTGTTGAGCGCTTTTAGTCTTTTAGACTTGATCGCTTAGCACCGATCAAATTTTACGCCACGCCGGAGTCAGGCTGATCTATCTTCCGTGTAGCGATTAGTTGTTTGAATCCTCACTCTTTGTTTATATCATCCATCTCTATCTATATATATATCCATATTTTCTTCTAAAAATCCAAAACCCAAAAACAAGCAAAACGTATAAAACACAAAAATATTTTTCTTTTGTTTCTATATATGTATCAAAAATAAAATACAAAAAGAATCGTCGTTTTCTCTAATAATTAACAACTTAAAAGATTACCACCGAAAACCAAGGCGATTGCACTACCTAACTGGGGTGCGACCATAATAAGTTCTAACAAAAGATATAAAACTTGCCTTTGTGTCCATTGTGATTGGTGTACCTTTTTAAAAGCCATTCATCTTGGATTATTGGTTAAGTTCATCGTTGTTTTGCCTCGATTTTGTGTTAATTGATTTTGTTGTGATATCGACGTTTGAACCGTAAAACCCATAAAGATTCTTCTCACCCCGATTTTTTCAAAACGCCTTCATAATTCTCATTCTCATGTGAAAGATTTCATAATTCCATTTCTCTCCTTAAACCGAGATCCCTTAGAGTTAACTCTAGTGCATGCGCACTGCTCTTCTAGATCATCGAGTCCTTTGCGTGATCTAGCGAAATTCCAAGAAGACGCTCTCGTGGGCGTCGCCCAAATAGTCGAACCCGAGATTCGTACTATTTCAAGCAACAACATGGCGATTTAACGCACCATGGCGAAATGCTCCGAGCACCCACCGAGGGTTATGGAGATGCCATCGTCTTACCGGTAATCAATTTCGATCACTTGAATTGAAGACACATTTAATCCAACTTGTGTCTCGAATCAATTCCGCTGGTCGATCGAGAAGACCGTGATGCACACATCCGCTGGTTCAACCATTTGACATCAACTCTCAATTACAAAGATGTGCCACAACAGTGATCAAATTGATGCTATTTCCGCTCTCACTTGCGGGGCAGCCAGATTTGGCCGAAAAGAACCCCCGATCCATCGAAACTGGGAGGATCTTGTCCAAAAGTTTGTCAATTATTTCTTTCCTCCATCAAAGACGACTAATCTTAAAATGAAATTTCGATTTCGTCAAAATTTCGATGAAAATTTTGGAGAGGCATGGGAGAGATTCAAAGATCTCCTCAGAAATGCCCCATCATGAATTCACGAGCTTCAACAAGTTAATATCTTTTACAATGGGTTGAACGGTAATGATCAAGATTCTTTGAACGCATCCGCGGTGGTAATATCTTGAATCGTAAACCTAAAGATGTGCTTGAAATTTGCGAGAGTAAATCAAAGTTCCTTTTCTCGCAACAAAGTCAATGTTCGAACACTCCTGCTTCTTCTTCATCCGTAACTCTTACGAGTTAGCATCCGATAAATGCTCTAACGGACATCATCCATTGTATGATAAAAGAGGTAAAGGAAATCAAAAGCGAAATTCATAAGCCCGAACCACCAAAGCCGTAAACAAGGTGTGTGAAACTTGTAGTGGTCCACACGCGTACATGATTGTCAAGCAACCGATGCTTCCTTTACCAAGCTCCGTAGCTTCGTAAACCACAATCAATACCGACCACAAGTCGATCCTCATTACTGCACCTAGCGGTATGACACCACCGGTTTTCCCACAGCAAAACCATGGCAATCAAAACCATGGAAATCAAAATCGCTTTGTTCCAAATCAAGGGCAAAATTTCAATAACCCTCCAAATTTCAATCAAAACCGAACAATTTCAACCAACCTCAACCATATCAAGCTCCTAATCATCAAAGTTATCAACCACCTCCTCAAGCTCCCATGCCAAATGACTTCATGAAAATGATCGAGGCAAACATGCGATCAATGCAAACTCGGATCAATAACATGAGAGGTGAGCTAAAAGGAAATTGATACCACATTATCTCGGCGGACAAATGAGTTAAAGAATATGATGAGCGCTTCATGAACATGAATATGAACAAAGCCGCCATCTTCCGGAGGACTCCCGAGCAATACTATTCCTAATCCAAATGCCGAGTTGAAAGCCGTCACCACTCGTAGTGGTAAGACGCACAATGGACCCACGACTCCTATGCCCCTCCTCCCGTGGCATTTAGTCAAGTTACCAAGGAGACAACGGACAAGGTGCATTATTCAAGCCCACGGCACGACACGTCCCACCTTCTAGTCAAGCTTTAAGTCCGGAACCCGATGTTCGAGGAAAATCTGAGCCGTAAAACACTTCCATCCCTACTCAAAAGTCTAGTCGACTTCCTTACCCATCAAGAATGAATGATGAGAAGCTCAAAGACAAAAACAAAGAGCAAATGGAAAAATTTTTCCAAATCTTCAATGAGCTTCACTTTGATATAAGCTTCGTTGATGCTCTCGCTCTAATGCCTAAATTTGCATCCACGCTTAAAGGCTTACTCACCAACAAAGACAAGCTATCGAGATGGCTAAAACTCCTCTCAATGAGCAATGCTCAAGAGACCATTCTAACAAGCTTCCCGAAAGCTTGAAGACCCCGGCCGATTCTTAATCCCGTGCGATTTCTTGGGATGTTTCAATGCTCCGCCTTGGCCGATCTTGGCGCTAGCATTAACCTCATGCCACTCTCGGTGTGGAAGAAACTCTTCCCGAACTTTCATCCACTCGTATGACACTCGAGCTAGCGGATCGCACTGTAACTCGTCCACTGGGATAGCCGAGGATGTCGTGATGAAAGTGGGAAAATTTCATTTTCATGCCGACTTTGTTGTAGTAGACTTCGATCACGGATCCTAGAGTTCCCTCATCTTGGGAGAGCTTTCTTGAGGGCCAGTCGTGCTCTAATTGATGTGTTTGCGAAGAGTCGACCATACGGGTTGACAACGAAGAGCTCACGTTAAATATCAACCGAACTCCAAACCTCTATACAAAAGAGTGTTGCCAAAATTGATCAAAACTGAAGAATCAATGCAACACTCTCAAATTTCACTGGTTAAGAGTGTTCACCAAAAGCGTCGAGCTCAAAGCTTTGAAAATTACCCCGGTTCAAGCAAATGGTTTGAAAGTTGTACCGTGGAAGTCAAGAGTGTTCTTGATGATGATGACGATGATCTAGAATCGGAGACTTCATCGGAAGTGGTGGAAGCTGCTAGCTCTAAGAGCACACCATTTGTCCCACCTCCGGCATCGCTTGTCGATCGAGATTGTTAAGTCCGTGGATGAAACCAAAATCTCTTCTGTTTCATCTGAGTTGGATGATGATGTTTGTGATCCAATGGGAGACATCTTACCCATTGATGAATTGCTCAAAAATGAATCATCATCTTCTAGTCCTATTCCCGACTCTTCCATCCCTTCTCTCATTCTTGATGAGGAGGATAACAACTTTTGGAATGAAGTCGAGGCCTTTCTTAGTGATGAGTCAATTCCAATGGGAATTGATAACACTTACCTTGATCCGGGGAGACATTCTTTTCCTGGAAAGTCCGCTGATCAAGAACCATATCCCACCCTCCTCCCGGACATCTTCTTGGCAATCACCATCTAAGCTTGAAGTTTAAGCTTAAAATGTCAAACCGGTGATTTGCTTCTCTCTGTGAGGAATGGACATGCATTCTCATGTACGCCTTTATTCCATTCTTCACGGATGGTGTGGTTGCTCTTTCCTTTCTCTTTCGGAATGAGGACACCATCTTCGACCCCTGTATCATCCCTTATAGTTTCTACTATTAAAATACCGAGGTTATATCTCGTCGGTGTGGAACTTTCGATGTTCATATGTTCATTAACATTGTGAACGAAAGTCCGATCGAGATTGGTTTTCCAATGCTACTTTCCCCATGAACAAATGAATGCGGGGATCGAGTCAAGCTAGCGACTCGGTAATCAAAAACAAGAGCATGCCATATGGGTTTTCACCCATATTTACGCCTTCTCACCTCTTTCTACCACCCTAGTGTGGGGGTTGCCACATGTTAAAAAAAAAAAAAAAAAAAAAAAAAATTCTTTCTAAATAATGGCCGTAATATTTCCTTTCACGTTCTTTGTTTCGGCATAACCGCCAGACATTGAATATTGAGGGCAATATTCATTTCTAAGTGGGGAATTCTCACGAATTTTATCATATAATTATCCTAATTCCCCTTTTGGCCAAAATTTTTTTTTTGGAGCAAGTGTTCTACACTTTCTCATCCGGTTATCATCCGCCATGTCAGAAGACAAAAGGATTAGCTAATCCAGAGCAAACGGCTCTTGGTAAAGATACATCAAATCCGCTTATATGGCTTGCAATTTGCCCAAAATTGTATGGTTCTCAACTCACCATATCCTAAAAAGTGAAGAGTTGGCAGCCCGCAAGATTATGGTTGTGGTAAAGGCGATGGAAAACCATAATTGGTAATCGACTCACCAAAGATAATATTGATAATTTATCTAAGAGTTGGCTAGTCCGTAAGGTACGGCTTCGGTAAAGACAAATCAAATCCGTTGGAAGTCGGTGGTTTGCTCAAAATCACATGGTTATCGGTGTACCATGGTTCTTACTGAACCGAAACATTTGGCTACTCCGAAGTAATGGCTTTTGGTAAAGAGTTTAAAATCCATTATGTTTTCTCAAATCATTGCTAGGGACTAGCAATATCTCGATGTGGGGGATTGATGAGTGTCTAAATACTCATCGCTTTTGTACAAAATAAACGCAAATTCATCCGAAAACACTCGTAAACACATCTAAATGATCAAAATATCACAAATCAGTGTTTTATGTGTTTCAAATTCAAAAATATCAAAATCGATGAAAAACATATCAAATTTGCAAAATTGCGCTTTAGTCCCCAAGTTTCAAAAGTTGTCAAAAACAGTCCCTGAGCACAGAATTTCAAAAGTAAAGTCACCAAAGGTCCTTTTAAAATCAAAACTTGTCAAATTTAGTCCTTTGGTGGAAAATATCAAAAAGTTTGAGAAATTACAACTTTGGTCCCTCAAGTTCAAAAATTGACAGAAATGGCCCCTGGAAAATGTGAAAAAGGCAACATTGGTCCTTGTACTTTTGAAAGTTGTCACTTTTGGTCCTTGGAACAAGTTTGATGAATTGGCAGTTATGGTCCTTGTAGTTTCAGGAAATTGCAATAAGGTCCCTTGTCATTATAAGCCTTAAACACCCATTTTGGCCTCGCTTATAGTTGTGACCCCGTCACAATACATTTTGGACCCCCGCTTTTAATAATCCACCCACCAACCTTGGTCAAAATCCCAACCCGCCTAAAAGTCTTTCTCTTCCACTGATAACGCTTTCACCGCTCAACCAAACCCCCATTCCCTCCTCACCAATCACTCATCCATGTCCCTCCACCTCAACACAACTCCAAAACCAATTAATGCATCTTTCCACCCTCACTCAACCCCAATTGCGCTAACAATTTTGGCGCCAAATCTATGTTTAAACGGTTGAGATGGTTTTGAAGCAATCCAAGTCGAAATGGTGGGAAAGAGTCGAAGTGAGAGAAAAGAAGATTGGGTATAAAAGAAAAGGTAAGAAGAAGTGAAGTTCGCTTTTGTTTTAAAATTTTTAGTTAATGTCAATTTAGTTTAAATGTTTTAATTAAGTTGTGATATTGTTAGCTTTTGTTAATTTGTACTTTATTAAAGTTGTTTATCAATATTAATCGCCTTCAAGTTCCAATTTCAATTATTTGATCATTTCATTGTTAAAGTTCATCGTTGAAATTTTTATCTTCAAAGTCTTGTATGCAAGCTTAATAATGCTTCTTTTCAAGTTTACATAAACTTATATAATTCGGTTATAGCTTTTATAAGCTTATAGACAAGTTTCAATCACTTTTGAATTTTGGTCAACTTAAGTCAACTGTTGGTGCAAAAGGTGAAAATTGAAGCTAATTGAAATGGGTTGTTGCAGGCATGGAATGGGTTGAAATGGAAGCTAGGGGTTGGTCCGAATTAGGTTAGAGGTTCTTGGTTCTCATTGTCTAGCTATTGTAGCTTGGACTTTTGTAAGTGTTTTCAAGTCTTTATGCATAATTGGTAATTGTAGTTTGAATCGATAAATCTTGTCTAAGTAGTTGTATTTAGGATTTATACAAGTAGTTTGATCATTAACATCGCTTTATCGTGGTCTAGCTTAGTTTTAGTGCATAAATGCTAGCTATGCAAGGTGTTTGGAATAACTGTGTTTTCTGTCTTAGAAAGTTTGTTCGGTGATAGCTTTTGTTGGTTCATGCTAGATGAGTCATATCTAACTCATTTCGTTCTAGTTTGGGTTTGCAACACAAAAGAAGTCAACTTCTCACTCAAATCCATCTTTATCACATTGTTGTAGTTTTAGGTTTAGCAAATCATTGATTTGTGTTCAAAAGTGTTAAACATTGTTTGCATTACACTTGTTCCATCATTTAACATCATCATCAGCCTTAAAATTGGATTTAAAATCCATCTTAGTCAAAGTTCTTCAATAACATCAAAAGTCAAATTGAAAAATCATTTTCCAATTTAATACAAGGAATTTTCGAGCTTATTTTTGGACTTATCAAGTAAAATTTGGCATTCTATAAAGCTCACCGGTCCTCTTTCTTATCTACATTTTGTGGATTTTTGTAATTTTTCTATAAGCTTCATCCAAGCTTGTGAACTTGGACCATTCTCCCTCGCCACTTGCCGCAACACCGAGCTTTTTCTCAAGATTATGCAGCTTGTGCATGTGGCTCAAAAGAGCTTATCGTGGCCTGATCTTTGGTACACTTGGTCTCACCCAGTCCTTTACAAGTTCCAATTCATAGTTTCTAGCTTGGGCTTATTTATAAGCTGTGTTGGGCTTAAAGTCGCACCAGTGCTACCTGCTGCTTATAAGCTCATGCCACATCTGTCTTAGCTTGTGATTCAGAGGTTCAAGCCTGTTAATTCTCATTGCATATTGGTCATTTTAGCATATTTAGGCTTGTTTATCATTTTGGTAGCTTTTGGTGAGCTTTTGGCTTATCAAGTGCTTATTTCCATAAGCACTTCCATAGCAGATCCTAAATCCTCAGCACAAGCACTTGTTTTCTCATTTTTCTTAGCTTCCTAATATTATTTTAAGCATTTCCTGAAATTTTCAGATTTTTCCAAGTTGTTTTGCTATTTTTCCTAATTTAAATTAGTTTTTAAGCATTTTTAAATAGTATTTAATACAAAAAATTAAGAAAAGCTTCAAAAAAATAATTTTTCAATTTTATTAAGTTTAGATAAATATAAAAAGACAAAAAAGTATTTTTCTAGATTTTTCTTAGTTAAATTTGTATTTTCTAGCATTTTAATTAGTTTTAAATAGTTTTAAATTAATAATAAATATATAAAAAGTCTAAAAAATATCTTTTCTGTTTTAAAATTAGTTTTATCATATTTTAGATTTTTCTAAGTCTTAAATTTATTTTTCAAGCTTTATTTCCTATTTTCTTTCATTTTAGGTTATTATTAATTAGTTAAAAATAGTTTTTAATTAATAATAATTAATATAATAGTTATAAAAATAATTTTATTTTTCTAAAAAGTTTCTTATATCATTAGGTTTGTAAAAATGTATTTTTCATATTTTTAGGACTTTTATATCTTAGATTTCACTTTTTATTTTGTACGTTTACGTTATTTTTAATTTAAACGTACGTTTTAGGTTTTAAACGTTCATCACTTTAAATATAGTGATAGCGTTTATTTAATAGGTTTTATCTTTTTTTTAATTTCCTTTAATTTGCATTTAAGCCGTTTTCATTTGTTGGCTTTTCCGTAGTTAATATCAATATCTCATAATCCTTTTCCCGTTCAAACTCCTCGATCACTAAGCGTTTGATAAATCCATTGCACAACTCGCTGGGATATAACGACCCGGGGAAACATTGTACTCCTCAGATCTTAATTGCATTGGTTGTTGAGCAGTTTTTAGTCTTTTAGACTTGACTTGCTTAGCAGACCGATCATCGACAGACTATGAATGCTAGGACCTCACCGGCGTATTATGTTATTGTCTAGGTGTTCCCTATTCTACGCTCGGATGTCGTGCTCACTTGTTCAAGGGTCTTTCTTGGGGATATTTACGGGATCATGTTGTATCTCATACCGGTATTATTGGTATTAAATATCGGCATAATGTGGTGCGTGATGTTCTTGTTGACATATGTTCTCGGTCAGGGATTTCGGCTCATAAAGAGGTTGATATTGGGCTTTGTGGGGAAAGGGACAAACCCTTACGCCCAGCTGATATGTTGCTCTACTCATGGGACGGAGGGCTTGATGTATGTGTTGATCTGACTGGGTCATCCCCCTTGACGCAAACTGGTATGGTTGACTTTGTACCGGGCCATACGGTGGCTGAGGCTGCACAACGTAAACGTGTCAAGTATGAGGCTAAGCGAATATTGATATGGGTTTCTCCCTTCTTTCTCTTCTTTCGAGGAACTCGGTATGATGCAATGACCTTCTTGGGCGAATCCGAAAGTTCTCGATGACCCAAGACATTGGAGCACGTCTTCTTTGCTCATATCTTTAGTAGGATTAGCTTTTCTATAGCTAAAGGAGTGGGAGCCCGTTAGAATCTCAGCTTCCCACTAACTTCTTGTAAATCGTATAAGTTTCTAATAAAATTATAATTATAATAAATTAGAAAATAATAATAATAATAATAATAATAATAATGATGATGATGATGATGATTGACGCCGCAAAACGTAAGCGCGTCAAATACGGAGCCAAATGTGTAGATATTGGATATGGGTTCATCTCTTTCTCATTTTCCTTTTTAGGAGAACTTGAGGCTGATGTGGTGGCCTTACTTAAGCGGACCCGGAAGTTCTCTATAACTCAAGACATTGGGGCACGCGTGACCGCTCATATCTTCAGTAGGATTAGTTTTGCTATTGCTAAAGGTGTGAGAGCACAGATTGTTTCGAGACTCCCCACTAATTTCTTGTAATCTTATGGTTTTGTTTCTAATGAAATTGAGGTTTTATAATAATAATAATAATAATAATAATAATAATAATAATAATAATAATAATAATAATAATAATAATAATAATAATAATAATAATAATAATAAAAAGAAATTAGTGGGTAGCGAGTTGGTGGCTTTATGATATGGGATCACAAGATGTGTCTTTTGTATTGGTGGGGCCCACGATATCCCCTTGGTTATTGTTACACGCTATCCCAACACAATTGATCATGCATTCATACTTTGTTTTTAGTTAGTTTGGTTTCTTAAAGTTTGTATAAAAAAAAAAAAACCTCTATGGCTATTATTCGGTTTCATTGTCCCTTTGAAGGTTCGAGTGGTTGTCAAGACGGTAGTGGGAATGGGCTTACCAAAACCTCGTTGATTTCTCATCTTCGTGATCGCTATTTCAATGAAGATGCGCTAGCCACCACCAAACTTTCTTTGCCACTAACTGTTGTTTTTAGGCTCACGAGGTTACGTTGAAACGTATGGGTCTTTGGTTGTGTGGGGTTTGCTTTAAGACGATACTCTTCGCTCAAAATGTCGGCATGGATCTGATTTTGTGCCACCCCCCGATTGTGGTGATGGTGTTGTTAGATTTGTGTTATTTGACCTCGCTAAGCCCCAAGTTCCCTCTTCTGTTCAGCTCGCTTGCGTTGAAGAGTTGGTTTTGGAGGAGCACTCTAATTTTGATTTACACTTACTGGACACTTTGCTCGCTAAAGGGTTGCACACTGTCAAATCCATCCCTCCAAAGTGCCGTTTGGGATTCTCTCGTGTTTTGAAAGGAGCTCTTGATAAGGTGATCTGCACACCTGAAGACATTTCTTGTTGGGTTAGCTTGTTAGCCTTGCCTCTTTGTCTCCTTAAAACCTTTTGCCCGAGGAGTAACATGGAGTGCAGTCGCATTAAGCGCCAACGTCAAGAAGAATATATCGCTAATGCTATTCGGTCTTGGGGTACACACGGTGGTAGTTTGCGACTTGTTAGAGGTTTTAGCCGAACCCTCCCTACTTGGTCTAATATTGAGGAGGAAAACACTGAATCAGGTGAGCGCAATGTCAAGCAATGTAGAGGAAGATTTGTGATGGTCATTATAGTCTCATTGCCGAGTTCTTTCTTCTTCGTGTCGCCCACACAATGATACTACCTTGAGGACCTAAAGGCTAAGCATCCTTCAAGTCTCGCTCCTTCATTGCTCGATATACCTATTGATCATCATAACCTCATTGCATCTCCCGCCGTGGTTCTTGATATGATTAAGAGCTTCCTCGTGGGACATCTTGTGGCGAGATGGTTTACGTGCCCAACACCTTTTGGATTGCTTTAGCGGCGTCTTTGTGGCTATATCCGATGAGTTAATCAATTCCATCACCCGTGGTAAATCTTTTCTTGATGGTAAGTGTCCTAAGGCCTTGGGTGAGTATATTGCGCTGCTCCTCTCACGCGCTGATCAAGCGGTGGTGGTATCCGTCCCATTGCGGTGGGGACCGCCCGAGGCGCTTAGTCTCCAGGTGGGAGCTTCTATGATTGGCCACTCTTTAGATGGATACTTGAATGATCTACGCTCGGAGTTGGGGTTTCGGAGGAGGGAGGCCATTCTTCATGCCGTGAATCGGTTTGTTGAAGACCGTGGAGATGATGCGGGTCTTTCGATGTCATATGGATTTCAAAATGCCTTCAACTGTGGACCGTGAGGTTATGTTACAAGAGGTTCGCCTCCATTGTCCCCGCCATATCACGTTGGGTTGAATTTTGCTACTCAAATTTCACCAGTTATGGGAACACACTTTATGGTCACACCAGGCGTGCAACAAGGTGATCCTCTTGGACCTCTCCTTTTTGCGTTGGTGCTACATCCTTTGGCTCGCAAGATCAAAGACTCCTTTTCTACCCTTTCAAGCTTGGTACCTAGATGATGGTACGATCATTGGAGATACTCGCTTGTTGGGAAGGCCCCGAGCTCATTATGATAGACGGACCTCGTTATGGTTTGCACCTCAACGCCGATAAAACTAAGGTTTTTCGCCGAGGAAGACCCTGAAGCGCACTCAAGGTGTTTTCCTCCTAATATTGCCCGCCCCGCATGGCGTAAAATTGTCAGGTGGGCCTGTTGGTGTAGATCTTGAGTTTAGTAGTAAGTTTGTTTTGAAACGAGTTTCTAAAACCATTGAACTTATGGACGCTGTTGCTAAGCAATGATCCCCAATGCGAGTTCTTTGCTTCCAAATGCATGTGCCGGTATTTCCAAGTCAGATTTCTATCGCACATGTTCCCCCGTATCTTTGAACGTGCTCGATTTCATTCGATGAAGCACTTCGCCCTCTTTGAGCGTATTGTCACCGCCTCTGGCCCGGGTTTGAAAATTGGCAATGGAGACCGCCACTCTTCCCTTTGAATTTGGGGGCTTAGCGTTCTGTTCTTGGTGATGTTTTGAACTATGCCTTCCTTGCTTCTAGACTCAATCGGCCACCCTCTGACCGAACTTCTTGGCGCCCTGGTATTGGTGCTAATGGATCTTCCTTTGATGATGCCCTACATGTTTTTAACGAGAAAATGGAGACCTTTTGGGTAGCTCTTGTGAAATTGTCGCCCAAACTCATGAAGAAATTGGCGATTATATTTCGCGACGTGTCACCAAAGAGGATGAATCCACCTTCCGCTTATGGAGATCGCAAATGGAAGACCATACTTGATCGGCTCGAGTGGTCCCGATAGTCGGGCCGATGCACTATGAATGCCGTAACTTACAGATGTGTATTATGTTATCGACTAGCGTTCCCTCTTCTCGCCTCGAGATGCCGTGTTCACTTTGCTCCAAGGTTTTCACAGGGATATTTACGGGACCATGTCAGTATCATGTCTTTGGTACTATTGGTATTAAACATCTAAGACAACATAGTGCGTGACACTTTGATTGATATCTGTTTCGATCGGGGTCTCACCTCGAAAGAGGTTGACATCTGGGTGGGGATAGGGAGCAAGTCTTACGCCATCGATATCTTGCTTTATTCTTGGGATGGTGGGCGGGGCGTATGTGTCGATTGACCGGTCTTCCCCTCACACAAACTAGTATGATGGACTTTGTGCCGGTCGTGCGGTGATTGATGCCGCAAAGCGTGGCGCACCAAATACTGAGGCAAATGTACGGACATTGGATATGGGTTCACCCTTTCTCATTTTCCTCCTTAGGAGAACTTGAGGCGACGCGTGACCTTACTTAAGCGGATCCTAAGTTCTCTATAACACAAGACATCGAGCACGCTGGGGGTCATATCTTCAAGAGGATTAATTTCTTATTCATAAGCGTGGGAGCCCTGATTGTTTGAGACTCCCACTAATTTCTTAGAATCCATTGGTTTTGTTTCTAATGAAAGTGATGTTTAAAAAATAATAAAAAAAAAATAATAATAATAATAATAATAATAATAATAATAATAATAATATTGGGTATGGATTTCTCCTTCTCTTTTCCTCTTTTGGGAACTTGATAAAGATCGCATCACTCTTTCAGCGTATTCGACGTTTCTCGATGACTCAGACATTGGCGCAGCGTCGCTTTTATATTTTTAATGGATTGGTTTTACCATTCTTTAGAGGTGTGGGGGCTCGGTTGGTGTCGAGGCTCCCACTAATCTTTTGAATCCTATGAGTTTTTAATAAAAGTGATGTTTAAAAAAAAAAAAAAATAATAATAATAATAATAATAATAATAATAATAATAATAATAATAATAATAAATCACGTAGATTTTTTCTCAATTCTAAAGTACACGTATCAAGATGTATACCTTTTAATTCTTCTAATAAAATTATCATGAAGTTTATTACCATACATACTTATATTGGACCATTTATAAATATTTTCTTAAAAATGGGTAAAAACTGCTAATATTTTAAGTCCCAAAGCTCTTATTTGGTACTGCTAAATATTTAAGATTTGAACAAAAAAGTTAAATATACAAACGTTGAGGTTAAAACTAAATAATGTCAAGTAATCATCCTTTACCCGCCACACAGTTTTATACCCCTCTCATATACTCGCCACTAAAATATAGAGTGCGAAACAATTACAAATATTAAGGTTAAAACATGACAATTTTTGTTCGTATTTGGTAGGAACAAAGTATATAGAACACTCTTTCATCATAAATAAGCTTAAAACTTGCTTAAATAACGAGTTGTGTTTATAAACTTTGATACCCTTGTATTTTTAATGCCTTGGGCCGTCGTCCGCTCCACTCACCTCTAAAGCCCACCCTGATAGTGGGTGCCATGCTTTGGAACCGGACCGAACTGGAAACGAAATCGAAAGAACTGAAAATCAAAAATAAGGAAAACGTGAAACCGAGAACCATCCTAAGTTCCTCGGTTCGGTTCCGTTATGGGAATATTCAGTAATTCCCGACCAGTACCAAAGTATTTAAAAAATTCATTTTTTTTGTCATCGGTCATTGATAAAGGACATGATAGAAACACACAAAAATGTCTCCTACAATGCAAATTGTTTCAAATTCCAGTTGTTCAAAATAACATAAATTATCAAAATATAAGTTTATAATTGTACAAAGTATCAAGAACACGATTTGTGTTCAAATCCTCCAAAACACTTAGGGGTGCTTGGTTGGGGTAATGGGGGGTGGGAATGGGAAAAGAATGATTGAACATGCCCAGTTACGGTATGGAATCGCAATCATTGTTTAGATCGGGTAATGGGCATTACCCAAGAATTGGGAGGTATGAATGATTACCATCACCACCACTACTACCACAACCAGTAGAGACCACCACCACCACCACCACCACCACCATTAGCAGCCACCACCACCACCAGCAGCACCACCACCACCACCAAGAGCCACCACCACCACCACCAAGAAGAGCCACCACCAGCACCACCACCACCACCAACACCACCACCAATGCCCACCACCACCACCACCACCTACCAAACCACCACCACCACCAAAAAAAACCCACCACCACCAAGAAGCAGCCACCACCACCAGCAGCCACCACCACCACCAGCCACCACCACCACCAACCACCACCACCAGTAACCACCACTACCACCAGCATCCACCACCACCATCCACCACCACCAACAGCCACCACCACCAACCACCACCATTAGCAGCCACCACCACTAGTAGCCACCACCACCACCAGCAGCCACCACCACCACCTACCAGCCACCACCACTACCACAAAAAACAGCCACCACCACCACCAGCCACCACCACCACCACCAGCCACCACCACCAGCAGCTATCACCACCAGCCACCACCACCATCAGCCGCCACCACCACCACCATCAGCAGCCACCACCACCATCACCCACCACCACCACCACTTTGGAGGTTAATGTGTTTTTCTTAAACCAAGCACTATCAAAGATAATGATAATCTCCATTCCATTCATTTGCATTCCCTTTGCCTTTCCCTTTCTCATTCCCCATTTTGAACCAAGCGCCCCCTTAATGTTTTATCACTTGTTTCTCTTTATAACTTCGTACCGCTTCTTTCATCTATTTAACAACCTCATCACCATTCAAAAGATATTCAATTTCATTAACATTTATTGTAACGTGGTATTTAATCAATTATCATCATAATAAAAAGGAAAAATTATATAGAAAAGTTTACTTTCATGTTGACGAATGATATATGCATTTGAATTTTTGAATGATATTCGTAATTGTAAAATTAATAGTTTTGTGTTATTTGGAATGAATTAAGGGTTGGTGTTTTAATTTATTTTGAGTTTTTAAGTTTTTTAGAGTTTTTTATTTTTATTTTTATCTATTTTCTTACAAGACTGTACGTACACAATGTCGCTAACAAACCTTATAAAATTTCATATTTTTAAAAGAGCCCGAACCGACCCGAGAAACGAAAATTTGAAATTCAAGAAACAAAAACCGTACCATGGTTCCAATATACGGTTCGGTTCCTAGTCGGCATCGGTATGATTCTTCGCTTCTTTTGGTTCCGCGGTTTTAATGGACACCTGTACTATATACTACCTGCTACTTCACATGAATTTCTATTCACAGTCTTTAAAGAAATGGAATGTCAAAATATATGACGCGTTCTAATTTATTGTCATCTAGAGAAACTTGCTCTTGTTTGTGACATTTCAAAGTATTGAAATGTTGGACGACTCTTCTTATCATTTACTATGAAAAAGACGTACGTATATATGTTTGGGATTGCATCTAGACAAGATGGAATTACAAACTTGTTAGCAATTTCTTTGGAAACTGGCCTGTACCGGTTGCTATCACTACAAGAATCTGGACTTTGAGGGACGACACCGGTTGCTATATATGAAACTTCTTTCGCTAGAGATTAAAACTGTTGCAAAGTAGTTTCCCCTTTAGAAATCCGTTGCCATGCTTGTTGCGTGGAGCCTTTTGCTACTGTTGGCATCCGTTAATTTGCTACAAATTTCTATCGTAACATTAGTCAACTTGTGTTAACATAACCTAAATCTCTAGAATTTCATTTGCATGCAGTAAAAGTCACGTCTTTTTTTTTTTTTTTTTTTTTTTTCATGAAATTATTGTTATACCACTTTTACAAAATCAAATAAAAAGACACAAAACTTACTTTCTTGACCATATTTAATAAGTAACCATTAAACTTAATTACCGTCGCTACTTTAGTTTAAAGCATAAAAATAGGAAAATAATCGGGAAGACTAATTATGTCTTAAAGACGCGACTAAAAGCACGCAGACGATCCCGGTGGTTTATAAAAAGCGGTTAAATCATTTATAAATGCATCGTGACGACGCCATATACTACAATATATCTTTAGAAAGATATGATTTAGCCTCCCAATCACTACTCTAAAAAATATATATATGAATATCTCTCGATATGTATATATATCGTCTTGTTGTATAAATATTTTATAGTCTGTATTAAAACTTGAGCCAACAAGACAACAATTGACATGATGACAACCCACGTTTGTTAACAACTTTGAGTGAATCAAAGTGTTCGATCATTCTCATAGAGGATAGACCATCGACATATAGTCGCACCAAAGTTAGTTAAGCCTTAGTTAATTATACAGTAACAGATAACTACATTAATCGAGAAACGTATTTTACGATACACACCTTAGATACTTGAAGCCGCGGTTCATAACATAGTATTTATCGTTTAATAAATAATACAAGAAACAATGTTAGCATTATTGTTCAGTTATTTAGATTATGGGTAAAAAACATTTCTTTCTGTCACATTTTAATTTAGAACAACGTTCGTTGTGCAGTTTAATGGTGAGAGCTTGAGAGTTGAGATTTAAGTTTAAACCTTTTTGTAATTTCATTTAAACACTTCATTGGTTTCCGAGGAGAGGATAACACGATCCTTAGCGGCAGGGCCGTCCCATTAAACCAAGAAAATTTTCAAGACTCTGTATTTAAATTATATAATGGCGATTTCGTTAAACAATATTATATATAAAGTGTCACCGCTTATAAGATATAATACAATTAGTTATTTAAACGTTTCTAAGATATTACTCATTTAAGATATTTTCATCTAAATATTTTTCTTCGTGAAAATATGTTTAAACGATATAATTATTAACGGACAAATTTTGTGGTCCTAAAATTTGGAGCTCGAATGGCCAGCTTTCACCTCAGACACCTCAAAGACTACCGCTAATGCAAGCAACTAATTCAGTATGAAATTGTCTTTCTTATATATTCTTGGGCATGCGATAGTTAACAACTTAACATTGCTGGTTATTAACATTTTGAACCACAAAAATGGCAGGGTATATAAGTGGATATCTTTAGCAGAGCGATAATGGCCCCATTTGAATTAAAGCCCTCTAAATTGCTATGTTTCAACCATTGCCGTGATCCCGATCCCGATCTTGTGATCTCACGATCTTACGACATCAAGAAAGAAAACGATCCTGATCCTACATGTGATCTTTGTGCTTAAGATCTTATAGATCCGGATATCGACCATACGATCTTACGATCTAATCCGATCCGATCTTATTTTCCTGGATTCAAACTAAAAACTACAAATTTATAGATTGTTTGTTTGTAGAATTCAAAACAACACGTTAATATTTTTAAACATTTTATAATCATAATTTACGACAACATTTATATGAAACATTCCAAGATTTTATGGTTATAATGTATTAGAATTTGTAGATTTCTATAAAATTACATAAAGTATGAAGAATAACATTAAAGAGGATCTTAAGATCCCGATCCGATCTTACTGAACACGATCTTGAAAGACGAAACGATCCCTGTGAGGATCCCGATCTCGACAACCTTGGTTTCAACACTTATTGCTTCGGCAGAGAGTCATCCCGTCGACTGTCAAAATTTTAACGAGGGACAAATGCTACACTGTTCAAGGTTGGTGTGAATTATGTATCTTGAGGTTTTATATGTTGTTCAATGCAAAAAAATTAATGTCGGAGGTTTCCATATCTTGGAATCAACCCGTCTTTATTATCCTTTTTTCCTAATAATTATAACTTATATTATTGTCCAAATGTTTTTACATACGTGAATTTTAGGTCATGGTAATTTTGAAAAAAGATTTGGTTAAACCGATTGTTGTACACGATATTACACGATCTTGTCTTCCGAATTTAACATTCAAACCTTACGATACGAACTTACGATCTATAATTTAACAAAGGCGGCAAATGTTTTTAAACGTATCATATTCTTTATCATTTCTTTTGTGAATAATAACAAAACTATTTGATTTTGTGGGTATTTTCTTCAAATTCATATTCTTTTTTTTTTTTTTTTTTTTTTAGAAAATTTTGGACATTTTCGCCTCTATTACCAATAATTTTTTTTCTCAAATAAGAAAACGTCACATAAGACCCTAAAAGAATTTAATTGTTAAAAATACCCATAAAAGAAAAAAAAAATTATTCACTACTCACAAAACAAATAATGTCAAATATGATATTTTTTAAAAATATTTGCGTTTTAACAAGTAAAAGTCGACCTTAAGTTGTTCCTGAGGCAAATGTTTATGCATGTTATCCATCTACACTTCACGACAATATTTATCTACTAATTCATTTAAAACATATATTCGTGGTGGTTAGAGTACAAGCAACCACAAAATGTGATTTTGGATTGTACCATTTAAATCTTATGGTACATGAGAAACTAGTTCATACTTGAACACTAAAGTCGAATATATCAAAAGAGTACTATGTCACGTACTACAAAAGTACAACTATTTAAAGTTGCCTAAAATGAAAAACATCTTGTATTGCTATGCATCATTTCACTTCTAAAGACAGTAATTAAACTATTAATAAAAATAAAAAAACTAGAAACTCCGTAATAGTACATTTAGGGCTTGTTTCGTTACATATTTTCAGCAATCCTTGTCAATTAAGTAAAAAAAATCCAAACACTTTTCAAATGACCTTTTGAAATATGGTTTTTTCTGTATTAATACAATTAAGTTAAATTCAAACACCTTCTTATTCCATGTTGTACTAAGTCATTAGGTCAAGGGGTGTGTTCACGTGACAATTGCTCATCGCTTAATGTTTCTGTTTTCTTTGTCTTCAATAATGTTGATTACTTTTTTCTGTTATGTTTTCATTGTAACTATTGACTACTATTTCTTTAACCCAAATATGCCAGTCACACATGTAACTATTAAAAATCTAGAAATTTATAGACTGAAAATTTGGCCGTGGTTGAAATTACAAACTTCTCAATGAATGACGACCCGCACAACATAGCGTATGCTCTTAGGCCACGGGGTATGTTCAAATGACAAATGACCACCACTGTGACACATCATCGAAACATCAAAAGTGTGTGGTTTCACCAACGTAAGGTTTGACAGATGATGGTGAATTACATGCAGTATGCTGGCAAATGATAGCGATTGACGACGAATGGAACTTAACACACCCTATGCTTTTTAACGTATTAATGAGTAATTTCTCTTGAGATTTGATGGCTGTTAAAGATTATATAGACCATGTTAGCTCAACTTTAAGGCTCAAATTTTTCATGAAAGAGTAATTTATTTCTCAATGACAATAAACTAGAACAAACCTTCTTTTTTAAGATGAGTTTGGATACCATGCATGTAATATAACTTTAAGCTACCAATTGTACCCTTATGCACACTGTTAACAACTTAACATGTTATGCATGTCATTGATGCATTGAATAAAACAGTGGTCTTTTTTAATACTTGATGACACACACTAAATGGACACTATTGGGGTCCCTTTTTTGGCTACAAGTTGTGCATGAATGTAGGACAGACATATTGGTGTACCGAGCTATAGCAAAGATGGTGCACAATAAATGATGGTCCACATCTTTCATATGAAACCACCATTCCATTTTGGACCCAAGCGAATATTTTATTGTTGTAATGGTGATGTGTGTTTCCATAAAGAGAGACAAAGCAAGAAACAAAACACACATACAAACACACACCTTAGTGTGTGAAAGCAAATTGATTGGGTTGCAAAGTGTGGCATTAATCCATGGGACTTGTGTTAATTTAATAGGCCCACGTTCCAATAAACAATGTGGTCCAAATATTGGGAGGGTGCCATCTCAATGATCTTCTTTAATTTTCATGATAATTGAACTTTTAAAAACACTTTAGAAAATCAAACATGTTATCTTTCTTTTATCTTTTATAGTCAACTTACTATCTTACAATATATCAACCATAAATTCATCTCAAATGTCCTATAAAGAATTTAAATACACAGTTATATACTCTTCCCGTCCTATAATAATTGTCCATTTTCATTTTTTTGAGTATTTCTTATTCAACTTTGACCATTAATATTTTTATTTGTGTTATATAATACTTAATGAAAATTATACCAAATAAAAATACATTTAAAACCCAATTTAATCATATATTTTTCATCAAGTATTATATTACACAAATAAAAATATTTATGATTAAAGTTGAATAAAAAAGACTTAAAAAGTCAAAGTGGACAATTATTATTGGACAGAGGTAGTAGTTGTGAAGCACTAATACACAATATGTATGCAATACCACTAGGCCATAAAGCCTCCGTTCTTCTTCTTCTTCTTCTTCTTTTTTTTTTAGTAAAACGTTTGTACACCCGATGAATAAATTATTCTAACATAAAGTTTAAGTACAAAAAATATGAGTGAATCCTACTTCTCATCTAAATAGGTGGTAAAACTAATATAACTAGGCACAACTACTTCTAATGTAGAAGGAAACAATTACCAATAGATTACAATTGACTCGACATACAGCATGTTGATGTCCCATACTTATGTTATCAATCACAAACATCAATCTTGACACACACACACACACACACACACAGAGAGAGAGAGAGAGAGAGATTATCTTCACACACAATAACACACACTCACACACTCTTCAAATGAGAGTGTTTTCGTTACATAAACAAGGGAGGAGGCCAACATGGGCCTTGGCGAGCTTGGGCTTAGTTTGGACTAGGCTTATACATTTTAGATTAAACTAAGTATACATTACACTTAATCGGTTAGCTTAACTAGTTCCTAAGCCCACCATTAAACTATAACTAGCTATTACAAACGTACAAGTTTAGTATAATATAAATGACCATCACTTCCTATATGTAACATATAAGTTAATTCAACCATGAAGTTCAATATCGAGCGCGTCACAAAAGCCCTTTTTGATCTTCAGTTAGGTTAAACGCATCATACTCATCATAATCATATGGGTTTTCATCTAACACATATTTCCAACGTTCATACCAGCCCTTCCACCTTTCGAACTTTGTGAAGCTATGAAGTTCGCAGTTTCGTTATACACATCTTCCACGTCACTCTCACTTTCTTCAACAACCTTTTCACTCGACTTCCCAACATTATTATTATTACTACTAATATTTACTACTCGTTCAACACAAGGATGACAATAGGATTAATAGACGCCTCAGGATCAGTCTTTCCCACATTACCCTCATTCGCTCCTACATCTTCATCAATTGCAACCGAGTTTAGAGCATCAAATGGATTCAAAGTAACAACCTTAGCTCTATCCATTTATGAAATCTTCTTCATGCCACTTGTACTAGCCTCATTCTATTTTGACACAGGTTTATGCACCTGTTTAGTTGATTTAAATTGAAATTTTGGACCAGTATTAACAGATGGGCCACGGACTACCTTCCTAAGAGCATCTTGAAAGGCGTCATTTGACTTCATATTTTGCTTCTTAACTTCATCAACAACGCGTTTTGGATAAGTCATGTCATCATGACCAAAAACCATATACACTCTAAATCTAGTTGGTTTCCATTCATATTCCACTCTAACAATATGTAGCACATCTCCATTGCCCTCCAAACTCGGGATAACAATAACAATGGTATCCTTAAGCTCTCTCAGCTCTAATGTCAATCAACGCTCGGGCATAATTGAAACGCTCCTATGACTGCATGCACATAGAACTAGTATCGGAGTCAAGCATAATTGGATTACCTATTCTAGTAGCCATTGCACTCAATCTGTCCTCAGTAAAAGGCACAATTAGAATGTCATGAAGTTTAACCCAAACAGGAATCGAGCACAAGTCTTCTTTCATCAAATTAGCATTCGGAGTCCAGTAGTTCAATATTGATAAGGATTTTAAAGGTACCTTTTGAGGGTCATTTAAGCCCTTAATCGATCACTTTTGTATCCGTTATTACTTAATTTCGTTCCTTTTAACTTTTAGGTCTCTTGAAGACAAATTGTCGGAATGACACTTATTCGGACGAAAAGGCGCGAATATCTGAAGAAAATGGCCAAAGTCAAGAATCGAAACACTCAGTCATTGAACCCAAGGGGCGGCGTCGTTCTACTTGTGACGCCGTCGAACAAGTTTTGTGACGACTCAAGAGCCAAATTGCTTATTTACAAGTGACATCATCGGTTTTAAAAGAGTAGGGCGTCAGCACTCGGGCGGCCTAGATTTGATCCGATGACGTTAGAGACTAAAGGAGACGTCACACAATATAAGGTGGCGCCACACAATGCTCACGTGGCCAAGACGAAACCCTAATGATGGCGACCGACGGCATCACAATTAAAGAGCGACGCCGTCGCGGCTTGTAACACTATATATAGAATCCGAATTTTTAGTTTTCGTGTGTAGTTTTGTGGAGTAAAACCTAAACCGAACCAAGGTCGTCTTTGTATAGTATTTTAGGGTTTCATACCCTATCTTACATCAAGATAAGTGTTTTACTTCATTAATTCAATTATGTCTTCAATTGATTGTGTGTATGCTTGCATGTTCTCCATGTCCCGCTAATTTATTTGTGTGTTTGCTTAGGTAATATGAAACCTAGTTATTGAATATTGATTGGTTGTCTCTTATCTTAATTGTGATTGACCTAGTATTGCGATAGGTCATCCGTTGTGCTATTAATGCTTGATTAATCTTTGTTGAACCTTAGTTTATAATCACCTAGAGTTATTGTAGGCTAAACATCCAAAGAATACCTTAGTGTTAAGTTTATAAATCCTAGAGATTTTGTAGTCATTAACCTTTGGTAGCTTCAAAGAGTTAGGGATAAATGCATACCCTACGACCTTAGAAACACAACGCGTTAAGAATAAGGACGTGACAATTCAACCATTAATAGGAGATAACTAGGGAGTAATAAAACCTAAGTAAATACATTCTTAATCATCATACGAGCACACAACAATAGACATAGACTACCCCTAGCTTAGTTAATTAGAATAGATAATAGTAGAGTAATCGGTAGAAATACCAACCCCCAAATCCAAACCCCGAGATTCGTACCTTTCCATTTCCTTAAAAATATAAAAGATAAAAATAATCTTCCTCAACCTCAACCTTTAGTAGTAACTTCTCACTAGCATTCCTATTCCCCAGAGAACGATATCAATACCCGTGGCTTACCCTAATACTACACTATAACGATTAGGTTCACGGCCTAGGGTGTTGAAAAAATTGCTTGACGAAAAGGAAGTTCCTTTGACCCCGAACGCGCTGTGTAAGTGTATCAAATATAATAGGAACGGATCGAATAAACTAAGGTCCATTTTCCAATACCTAGTTCATTTTGTCAACCCAAAGAAAACTTGAAAAAAAGGCCATTTGAGTTCATAAGGGCACGTACAATACCATATTTCTTCCATGCATTTCGAACATAATTGTCGACCACCGGAAAAGAAACTCTCTTGCCTACGAAATACCCATATAAGCTATATTCAAATCTCGTATGAACTTCCAAAACTGAGGACAAATGAATATGAAACTCTGCCAATTCATTGGTCGTTTACCCGTGTCTAACGATCGGAAATTAACCTTACGAGTACATAACTCATTACGGACCAAGCTAGCAAAAGAGATAGGTGTAGGTTGGACAATCGGTTCAACCACCTATTGTGCCACATTATTACCCGAACCTACAACCACATTAATAGCCACATAATCCTTATTTACCTCCTTTTCAACATTAAACACCTCATTATTAATGGTATGAACCTATTCTGTAACAACATGTTTCGTATTAGCATCATTACTGGACGCGTTCGTAACCTGCAAAGAACTTGGTTCAGAAACCATAGACACATCTAGCACGTGCGACTTCAAACCAGTTTCAAAAACACTCATCGATTTTAATGGTTTTACATCGTATCCCAATAACACGAGTTTTCCTTCTAAGATTTTGAAACCCTCATTAAACTTATAAGATTTTGAAACGCCCTAAAATGACCCTATAATTTTTCATTTTTTTACACAATGCCATGGCCGAAACTGACCTTCTATTACTATTTAACTATTCATTAATACTTCTGATAAGATTCAACTCTAAAAGTATTTTTAAATGAAATTAGGCTCGAAAACATTTCGTCGATAGGTGGGACGACCTCTAACGAGCCACAATTAATTTTATAGAAAACTTACCAAAATCTGCAAGCCCTTCTATGCATTAAAAGATACCTCTCTTGTGCACTATTTTTATAGCACTTGCACTTCCAACCCATTTTTACGGAAAATGACTTCTATAACACGACATAACATTAAAATTCCATAATTCGTTTAAACAACATATACTTCATTGACATATTCATACTTTATCTAAATGACCCGCGGAAACATATTTTACAGGGTTTGTCAACACCCGCTTTGACCCGTTTGCATACACTATAACACAATACTTGTTAGAAACGCTACTAACACGTAAATGTGACAACATTACGAGATTAAATTTTTTATATAGTTAGGCTTATACAAAGGTACTAAAATCATCAATATTCTAAAGTAGTGTGTATGCTGGCCTATATAAACCTTCCTAGACTTCACTGGGAGGGTGAAGCTCAAGTTTGTTTGTAATATAAAGTTTACTATTCATAAATAAACACACATCTTACCTTTCTCTCTCTACTCTCTCTCTCTCTAAAATGGCTTTCTCCTATTATGAAAATCCCCTACCTCTCGAATTCACATAATCAACTATAATCGATCCTGACAAGTGGTATCAAAGCCTTGATTGTTATTATCGGTTGACTTTGTGGTTTTGTCTTGTCAAAAACGTTACTTTTTAACTATTTATAAAAAAGTTTTGTACATGTTCTTATATTTCTTGTTTTAACAGCTTGTTTTAACAGCTTTTTAAGTGATTTTGTGTGGTCTATTTCATCTCGCTTTTCTAGTCTTTTGGGTCACACATTCGTATAAATTTAGGCTTTTGGTCTTGTTTCTATCCAAACAATCATAATAAACTTCTTGATGTCTTGGGTTGAACAACTTTTAAAATAAGAATGATATCAAGATAGTTTTAACAAAAGAACGAATCAAAAGGTGAAAAAGTGGGATTTTATTAGGTTTCTAGGTTGGTGCATAATTGTTCATGAAGATCTTCGTTCTCCGAACCCTCATCATTCGAGTTTGGACAAACTCAAAGGACCCCAAACTTTCAACTTTAGACAAAGTCGAACAGCTACATATTAGGTTTCTAGGTTGGCATAATTGTTCATTACGAGTGTCAAGACGACCTCAACCTTTGACTTTGGATAAAGTCAATGGAACCTTCGAGCTTCTCAAAAGCTTCAAGTTTCTCAAGCTTTTAGTTTCTCGTAGTTTGACTTGTTTGACTTCAGATCTAGATCTTCATCAGCTCTTATAACCTCAGAACTATTAATTATTCTTTTCCCAAAATAGAAACGAAAAAGGTAAAGAAGAAGAAAGCGGAAGAGAACGGGAATAGAAATGAAACATGCTACAACTACTTATAACCACATCACCAACAACAAATCCAATCTAACTTAATCCCAACACCAACCTCATCGTCACAACCTCAATAAACACCAACAACCAACATCTATCCTTAACCCATCAGCATCCCGAACCATCAACAAGACCTGAATCAGGAAAAAAAATTAAAACAAGATCTCAGTGTGTTAGGTCACAAGATAAAACCATTTTTATAGATCTTACAAATAGTCATCATAGATATTGTGTGTTAGAACTAAACACATCATATTCGAATCGTACAAAGAAAGAACAAAACTAATCGCTTCATAGTTTCTTTCATTCAGTCACGATAAACAAAAATCACAAAACGAAACCTACCTTAGATCTATAAAAGATCTTGAAGCCACTGCCTTTATCAAATATACAAAAAAGTTTGGGATTTTGTTGTACTTGTTGAATAGTTAGAGTATTTTTTGTGGAGAGACGAAATAAAATAAAGTCACTTAGGAAGTTGCGGTTATTTTTTTACAGGAAATATTTTTGGTTTGTTTGCGTTTTCACCAAAGAGAAAAGATGGGTGTGGCTACGAGTATAAGGATGGTTGTGTTATTAAGGTTATAAAATGGTGTTATATTAGGTTAAGAGAGGTTTTTTTTATACCGGTTAATTATGGTTAACTTGGGGTTGGGCTAAACAAATGTGTTGGACAATTAACCAGGCCTATCCAAATTTCATTTTTAATTTGGACCGGGTATGATGTTACCCGAACATTTGTGCTTAATTTTGATGTGGTTAAATGTTGGTATAAGTGTTGTTAAATGGTTATATTATTTTTGGGCTTTAAAATGATCAAGTGATTGATTTTCACGAGGTTATAATTAATTAAAGGAGAATTGTATATATACCCACTAAAACTTACAAACTTGCATATTTTCCTAAAATACTAATTTTCAATGCATGATGTACAATGCAAGTTAAGCATATTTTGGGTATATATGCAAATATATGTTGGGTTTTAGGTTCCTTGGATCAAGAATTATTCTAAGTGTTGGAATCACGGACAGAGTTGGTGAAACCACGGACAGAAGAATGAATCCACTGCTGAAGATAAACCGCGGCTAGTAGTATTGTGTAACCACGGATATTGTATTGTAACCACTGCTAGTCTTGTATAGTCGGTTTAATATTTTGTATTAGATAAATATGGAAAAGATATTTATCTTGTAGGTTACATATTGTATTATGTAAAGGACTCCTTAGCCTATAAAAGGAGGTCCTAGGGTAGATTAGATAGACGTATGTTTTATATCTAAGGTCGATACACTTCAAGGTTGAAAAACCCTAATATTGGTTAGAGTATTCGTATTAATTATAATAATGAAGTGTTGAATGTTCATTATTCTTCTTCTTAAGATTAAGTATTAAATTCCGCGTGATACTTAAGTAGTCTTTGTTTAAGTCAGTTTCTATAAAGGATCGTTTGCTCAACTGGGATCAACAAGTGGTATCAGAGCTTGTGATCTAGAAAATGAAACCAAAAAGAAGTTTAGTTAAGTTCTATTCAAGTAAGTTAAGATGTCTGACGAAACTCACATGGTTATTGCATCAAAGGTGCCCATGCTCAAGCATGGTGAGTACCAAATTTGGAGAATGCGAATGAGGCAATACATTCGTATGATTGATTATGCTATCTAGGATGTTGTTTAAAAAGGTGATACTCTTCCTAGGAAGGGTGATGATGGCAAAGATATAGCCATTGTTAGTGAAATTGACAAGGCTAAGAGAAAGCTGGAGATTAAAGCTCATAGTATTCTCTCCATGGGAATACCTAATGAATATGCTTTGGACTTTGAACAATATGAGTCGCTAAAGATTTAATGGATGCTATTGAAACAAGGTTTCTTTGGTAATGAAGCTACAAAGAAATCAAGGAAGAATATGCTCAAGCATCGACTTGAAAACTTCATTGCTCTCGGTGGAGAAAACTTGATGGCACTTACAACAGACTTCAAAACTTATCGACCAACTGAAGTTAGTGGACTACAAAGTTGCTCAAGAAGATATCAATTTGAAGTTCTAGAAGCTTTTCACCGACCGTCTCATGCATACGAGTTGTATGGAGAAATAAGGATGACTTTGATAAGATGACTCGACAATCTCTACAACAATTTGAAGGTTTATGAATCGAGAACAACATTGTTGGTGCATCTTCATCTAATCAAAATATTGCTTTTGTTTCCACTAATCACAAGATTCCACAAGATGTATCCATCGCCTATGGAATAACCACGGCTATTGCAAACAATACCACTTGTTAGTGATAATGTCGATGATGGTGCAATTTGTGCTTTTCGGTCGATTTAACTACCGATGTTCTTGTTTTGAATCAAGATTTAGATCAAATTGATCCCGATGATCTTGAAGAGATAAATCTTCAATGGCGGATGGCAATGTTGACTCTCCGTAAGGAAGTTTTGAGGAGGACCGGAAGACAGTTAAGTATGATGGTCAAAGGAGAGCTGGATTTGACAAAAGCAAGATGGAGTGCTTTAACTGTAAGAAGAAGGGTCACTTTGCTAGAGAATGTAGAGCTCCCAAGAGGATTGAAGGCATTGAGAAGACCACTGAAGAGCCTGCTTCTTCATCAGAATTGGTTGCTCAATATGGCATTGGAGATTATGACTGGAATGATCAGATTGAAGAAGGTCCCAATGCAGCTTTTCTTGCTAGTGAAGCTTCTAAAGAGCATAACTTTGCTCTTATGGCCTATGCTTCATCTTCTGGTTTTGATTCTGAGGTATCTAATGATTCTAAAAATTCTACTTGTTCTTTTAAATCATGTCAAGATAACTTAGAATCACAAAAGGTTATTATTGCAAGTTTGAGAAAAGAAGTAGATAGACTTTCACTTGATAACTTAGGTTATAGAGTTGGTCTAGAGTGTGGAAAAGAAGCTAAATTACTGTAGTAAATGTGAGTTTGAGTATGTAGATAAGATTAATATACTAGGTGGTGAAATTGATCTTAAGGACAGAGAGATTAAGATGCTTAAAGAGAAACTAGAAAAGGCAGAGAGTGTAAAAGAAGAAGCCCGAAAGAAAAATAAAACATGTTGTTAGGGTTGCTAAAACACAATATGCTTCGATCTAGTAAATAAGCCAATTGGTCAAACAATATTCAAGGAGGGTACTGGTCTTGGTTACAACAATATGCCACCACCCTCTCGATGAAACATGCACCACCGCAAAAGAACTGTCATTTAGTAGTGAATTCGGTTTAATAAAACTTTATAAGAGATTAGTAAGACTGAAACACCTAAGATAGGTTCTGATAAGTCATCTGATGCTCCTACAATTGAAGATTGGGAATCAGATTCTGAGGAAGATAGATCTGAATCAACTAAGCCTAAAAAGATAGAAAAAGTTAAGAAAGTTGAGTCTGAACAAGCCAACCTTGTGCCTAGATTTGGAGCTTAAATTGCTAAGAAAGTTGTAGAGTACAAGGAGGTACCTAGGAAACAAATGAAAAAAATACATACCTAGGGGAAATAAGAGAAATTTTAATGGCCTAATTTCTAACAGATTAGGAAATGAGTTTCAATGTGTTAAAAAGGCTTGTTTTACATGTGGAAGTTTTGAGCACTTACAGAGAAACTGTTATAAAAACAGACCACATGTTTGGAATCATTGGAGGAGGGTAAATCATCAAAACTTTTCAAAGAAAACAAACCCTCATCCTAACAGAAACATGATTCCTAGAGCAGTGTTAATGAGGAATGGGAATACAAAGTCAATAGTCACTGCTGCACCCAAATGGGTTCCAACCACTGCTAAGCAAAATGTAAACACGGCCAAGCAATATCAAACTACTGCTAAGCAAAATATCACCACTGATACAAAAGAAGTTTTAAAAATTCCAAAGGTGATTACTGATACAGTGATTGGAAACCATTTTTATCTGTTAAGGCCTCATCTAGTTGGCAATGGAAGCCTAAGACCAAGGTTTTACATAATGTCAACTGTGCATCAATGGACCTAAAGAAATTTGATTATGTTGATGCAGAGTATGCACTCCAAGTCACTATTGGCTTGGGTCCACAAAAGAACTAATTTGTTTAAATTCATGTGTGGAAATCTACAAGATGAGCTAAAAGACAAAGGAATCTTTGATAGTGGATGCTCTGGGCACATGACTTGGGATGGGAGCAACACGGAGGATTTTGAAGCTTTTGATGGAGGATATGTGACATTTGGCAATGATCCAAAGGGTGGAAAGATACTTGGCGGAGGCACAATCGAGCAGGGGAAATTAGACTTTGAAAAGGTCTATCTGTACGTGGACTAAAGTACAATTTATTCATGTTTCTCAAATGTGTGATAAGAAAAAGCGGGTACTTTTTGGGAAACCGAGTGTGTGGTGTTGTCACCGATTTTAATATGCCTAATGAGAAATTTGTGCGATTAAGGATACCTAGGAAAGAGAACATATATTGTTTTGATCTTAAAGATGTACTTCCTAATAGGTCCTTAACTTGTTTGTTTGCTAAGGCATCGATTGATGAGTCTAGATTGTGGCATAGAAGATTGGGTCACCTTAATTTCAAAACAATCAATAAACTTGTAAAGGGCAACTTAGTGAGAGGTTACCTTCTAAGGTTTTGAATGTAAGGAACTTTATGTGGCTTGTCGAAAGGAAAACAACATAGAGCTTTTGTAAGTCCAAAATCAGAACACCATCACACAACCACTATTTATGCTTCATATGGACTTATTTGGACCTACCTTTGTCAAAAGTTTGAACCATAAACAAGATGCCTAGTTATCACCGATGATTATAGTAGATTTTCTTGGGTATACTTTTTAGTCGCTAAGAGTGAGACTAGTGAGATCCTCAAGAGTTTCATTACTAAGATAGAAAATCTAGTAAACCATAAAGTCAAGGTAATCGATGTGATAATGGAACCGAGTTTAAGAATGTTGTGATGAATCGCTTATGTGTAGCTAAGGGTATAGAAAGACAGTTTAGTGTTGCTAGAACACCACGAGAATGGTGTAGTGAAAGGAAAAATAGGACACTAATTGAGGTCGCTAGGACAATGTTGTCGAATCTAAGTTACCAACTACCTTTTGAAAAGTCAGAGGCACCATGTTATGTGCGAATAGAAGTAAGGTAGTGAAACCTCATAACAAGACCCCCATATGAGTCAAGTTACATAATAGGAAGCCTATGATTGCATTCCTAAAACCTTTTGGGTGTCCTGTTACTATCTTGAATACCATAGACTATCTAGGTAAGTTTCAAGAAAAAGTTGATGATGGATATTTTTTAGGCTATTCTTCTAATAGTAAAGCCTTTAGAGTATACAATAGGAGGACTAGGATTGTTGAAGAGAACTTACATGTTCAATTTAGTGAAGAGACTCCTAGTGTTGAGACTAAAGGACCAGACTGGCTATTTAACATTGATATGCTAACCAAATCTATGAATTATGAGCCTATCATTGCAGGAACTTCCACTAATGTTAATGCATATACACAAAAGGATTCTGATGCAGAAACAATTTCTAAGAAAGCTGATTCTCCTAAGGAGTTCTATTTGGTTGAAAAGTGGAAAGCTGGTTCTATCTCACCCATCATTCATAAGCAAGGTCCCATTGATGATGATGCATTGAATACTGAAAGCAACGTTGATCATCATCAAGATAAGGATGAGTTGTTAAAAGATAACTCAATGTCGGTAGAAGAAATTGAAATAAAGAAAAGGCATGATGTAAGCACTGCTAAGCCTAATGAAAGCACGACTAGGAATAATGAAAGCACTGCTAAGCCAACTTCTACCACCGCCAAGATTAAGTGAAACCCTACCGCAATCTTGGTGATAGTACTTTCTTTGGACCAACTGCAAAGCCATTATTTAGTGAAGAGGAGTATCCACATGATCCTGACATGACTGCTTTGGTAGATATTGATACTCCTACTGATGATGAAGACATGGATGATTTCTTCAATGCTGATTTTACTAAGAGTTAATTACATAATTGGTCCTTGTGGTTTGTCGGATCTTGCAGAAAATGTCCCTGTACTTTTTTTTACGGGTCATGTCCTCATGGTATGCAAAAGTTACGGGTTTGGTCATTTGACCAGTCATGCCGTTAGTTGACCGCTTAACTTGGCAAACCACAGGACGATTTATGTAACCCACCAAAAAAAAACTTAAAAAAAAAACGATTAAAAAAATTGTTTAAAAAACTAATTAAAAAAAAAAAAAAAAAAAAAAAAAAAACAAACGAAAAATTGTTTAAAAAAAGCATTTACAAAAATATTTATTACACTTAAATTGGTGCTTATGTATAATGTGAGGGCCTAAGAGTACTTTTTTTTTTTTTTTTAATTATTATACTTAAAGTTTGGGCTTATGTACAACATGAGGGCCTAAATTATTTTTATTAAACTCTAAAAATAAAAATAAAAATTAGACCCTCGCGTGAGGCTTAAATTTTTAATGCGTATTTTGTACGATTTTGTATATTTTTATACGTTTCTACATTTTATAAGTTCTTATACGTTTTTGTACAAAATATGCATTAAAAATTTAAGCCATCACGTTGTGAGGGTCTAATTTTTTGTAAACGTTTTTTTTTAAACAATTTTTCATTTTTTTTTTAAATCAGTTTTTTTTAAAACAATTTTTCTTTTTTTAATCAGTTTTATTTATTTATTTATTTTTTTTTGGTCAGTTACATAAATCGTCCCTGTGGTTTGCCAAGTTAACGGTCAACTAACGGCATGACCCGTCAAAGGACCAAACCCGTAACTTTTGCATACCATGAGGACATGACCCGTAAAAAAAAGTACATGGACATTTTCTGCAAGATCCGACAAACTACAAGGACCAATTATGTAATTAACTCTTTTACTAATTTGAACACTGTCATTCATGAAAGTCCAATCACTACCACAAGGATTCACAAGATTCATCCTAAGGAACAAATACTTTGAAATTTGAATACTCCAGTTCAAACAAGAAGCAATGTTAAGTACTCTGAAACCTTTCCTGAGCAAGGTTTCTTTGCAAGATCACTACACAAAAGAAATAGTCATAAAGATCTGCAAAATTGCCTGTTTGCTTGTTTTCTGTCTCAAAAGGAGCCCAAGAGAGTGGAAGAAGCTTTGTCTGAAGAAGGATGGGTAGAATCAATGCAAGAGGAGCTTCTGCAGTTTAAGCTTCAAGAGGTTTGGACATTGGTTGACCTTCCTAATGGAAAGAGGGCAATTGGGGCGGATGGGTGTTTACAAATAAGAGATGAAAGAGGAATAGTGGTAAGGAACAAATCAAAATTTGGTTGCTCAAGGATACACACAAACCAAGGTTTGGATTATGATGAAGTATTTGTTCGGTTGCAAGAATTGAAGCTATTAGATTATTTTAGCTTATGCTTCATTCAAGAACTTTGTGGTGTATCAAATGGATGTTAAGAGTGCCTTTCTGTATGGCACAATTGATGAGGAGGTTTTTGTCAACCTCCTGGTTTTGAAGATCCTGATCATCCTGACAAGGTTTACAGGGTGAGTAAGGCTATGTATGGGTTGCATCAAACTCCTAGGGCATGGTATGAGTGCCTATCTACTTATTTAATGGACAATGGTTTTAAAAGAGGGCTGATTGATAAGACTTTGTTCATAAGGAAGCACAAGGATGATATTTTACTGGTGCAGGTTTATGTAGATGACATCATCTTTGGCTCAACAAATAAGGAGCTATGCAAGGATTTTGAGAAACTTATGCATGATAACTTTCGGATGAGTTCTATGGAGAACTCACTTTCTTTTAGGGGCTCTGAGGTTCAACAAAAGACGATGGTATATTCATTAGCCAAGACAAGTATGTAGCGTATATTTTGAAGAAGTTTGGGTTTCGGGATGTGAAAGAGTGCCAAGACAATCGATGGAGACTCGAAACCATCGCTACCGATGATGGAAGTCCCAAAGTTGATTTGAAGTTATACAGGTCCATGATTGGATCTTTGATGTATCTCAACGCATCTAGGCGGATATAATGTTCTCGATGCGTGTGTGTGCAAGATTTCAAGTCACACCAAATACATCACACATGAATGTTGTTAAGAGGATCTTTAGATATCTTAAAGTTCATCCTAAATTGGGCCTTT